>CM069913.1:42290614-42433858 GCA_036172215.1 Camellia granthamiana | reverse complement strand
CAAAGTGGAAGCATTCCTGTTCGAAATACATGAGGGTGTATGCAGCAGCCATCAAGGAGGAAGATCACTGGCATACAGAGTAATCTCGCAAGGATACTGGTGGCCATACATGCAAGCGGATTCAGAGAAATATGTCAAAAAGTGCGAAAAATGCCAAAAGTTCCCACATCAAATACACCGACCTGCCAGAGAACTTCTACCTCTCACTAGCCCATGGCCCCTTTGCAATGTGGGGCTTAGACATAGTGGGACCACTTCCAACAGCACCAGGCAACAGGAAGTTCTTCCTTGCAGCAACAGACTACTTCACAAAGTGGGTGGAAGCAGAAGCCCTAGCATCAATCAAGGAGAAAGATGTGAAGAAGTTTGTTTGGCAGAATATCATCACTCGATTTGGCATACCAAAAGCACTAATCTCAGACAACGACACTCAATTCGACGGCAGAATTTTCAGAGGCTTCTGTGAAGAATACAAGATAGAGTTCTACAATTCTACACCGGCATATCCCCAAGCAAATGGTCAGGCGGAGGCATCAAACAAGGTAGTCTTGGATGGATTGAAGAAAAGGTTAGAGAAAGCCAAAGGCAAGTGGGCAGAAGAACTCCCTTATGTTTTATGGGCTTACCGCACCACACCTCGGCGATCGACAAGAGAAACACCATTCTCCTTAGCTTATGGCATGGAGGCAGTAATCCCACTGGAAGTTGGCCTCCCCACAATTCGGAGCGAGAACTTTGATCCAGACTTAAATAGCGAAGCAATAGCATTGGAACTTGATCTTGCGGAAGAAAGAAGAGACAGAGCATTGGTTCACATCGCCTCCTACCAACAAGAGTTGTCCAGAAAGTATAACAAAACAGTGCATCCAAGGCAATTTAAGATCGGAGATTGGGTGCTGCGCAAAGTGATGGGAAACACCTTGATTCCAGGAGATGGCAAGTTGGGGCCTAATTGGGAAGGACCTTACAAAGTGGTCGGACTAGCAGGCAAAGGGGCATACCACTTGGAGGATAAGGACGGCAAAGCAATTCCCAGGCCATGGAACACCGCCAATCTCAAGTTATTTTATTTTTAGTTCTTTTTTCTTTCAAGCAAGTGTAAATTTTCTCTTTCTCAATAAAACAAGTAGTTTTCTTTTCAGTTAGACGTTTTCTTCTGTAAAAGTTTGTTTTAGTAAGTCAGTGAGTTAGGGACATAAAAAACACAGTTGGCTGGACTAAACCAACACATCTCCTAAGCCCAGGATAAGGATCCAGGCTGCAGGACGTTTGGTCGGAATAACCAAACACTCTATTCTAAGTTGGCTGGAAAAACCAACTTAGAGGTTGGCTGGATTAAACCAACACCCCTCCTAAGCCCAGGATAAGGATCCAGGCTGCAGGACGTTTGGTCGGAATAACCAAACACTCTATTCGAAAGGTTGGCTGGATTCAACCAACTCTTGTTACTCTTCAGCCGAAGTAAGGGTATGGTTGAAGAGTGGTTGTCTGGATTAAACCAACCTGTTATACTCTTCAGCCGAAGTAAGGGTATGGCTGAAGAATGGTTGGCTGGATTAAACCAACCTGTTATACTCTTTAGCCGAAGTAAGGGTATGGCTGAAGGATGGTTGGCTGGATTAAACCAACTTTTTGTTACTCTTCAGCCGAAGTAAGGGTATGGCTGAAGAGTGGTTGGCTCGATTAAACCAACTTTTTGTACTCTTCAGCCGATGTAAGGGTATGGCTGAAGAGTGGTTGGCTGGATTAAACCAACTCTTTGTACACTTCAGCCGAAGTAAGGGTATGGCTGAAGAGTGGTTGGCTGGATTAAACCAACTTTTTGTTACTCTTCAGCCGAAGTAAGGGTATGGCTGAAGAGTGGTTGGCTGGATTAAACCAACTCTTTGTACTCTTCAGCCGAAGTAAGGGTATGGCTGAAGAGTGGTTGGCTGGATTAAACCAACTCTTTGTACTCTTCAGCGAAGTAAGGGGTATGGCTAAAGAGTGGTTGGCTGGATTAAACCAACTCTTTGTACACTTCGGCCGAAGTAAGGGTATGGCTGAAGAGTGGTTGGCTGGATTAAACCAACTCTTTGTACTCTTCAGCCGAAGTAAGTTTATGGTTGAAGAGTGGTTGGCTGGGTGAAACTAACTGTACTCTTCAGCCGAGATAATTATATCGGCTAAAGAGTGGTTGGCTAGTAAGATTAACCAGTTGAAACCGGAATACGATATCCCGGTTGAAAATATTGCAAGAAAGTAAACCAAAATAGCAGTTGGAATAATAGTAATCAAGGCAAGTGCAAGCACACAAATCAAAACCGGAATAAGAGTTCAGCACAAAAGAAAATTTTCATTAACAAGATCAAAAGGGTCTTCATTACAGAACAGGGGACTCAGCCCGGTTACAAGTTTGTTTCTCTAAAACAAAGAACAGAAAAAAAAATGAAAATCAGTTGAAGAGATCATCAATTTCGGCATCAAAGCCAACATCAGCATCTGCTCGAAGTCCGGTTTGAGGTGGGAGCTCGGTTTCAGCTTGGACCTCGGTATCAACTGTTAGCACGGGTGTCAGTCGGCAGCTCATCAGTTAGGTCTTCAACTGCTGGCTCCAGCCGAGCTGATTGATCGTTGGCTCGCTCGTTAATGACCGGAGTGTCAGTTGGCTCGTCTTTATCCTCATCATCATCATCAGAGCCTGAGCCTTCGAGAAATTACTTTTGAAGATCGGCAGCGTACTTCGCCAATGAAGCCGGAATAGAATACTTAGAAGCATTATAGACCTCGGTTTCAGGCCCACAGCAGAGCTGCTCCACCGCACTCCTCCAGCCACACTTGAAGAAAAGATCCTTGGCGGCTTCGCACTGCTGGGTATAAGCGTCCTCCGCATTCTTGAAACCTCGCTTTTCGGCAGCTTTCATGCCCTCCTTCAGTTGGGCTATCTCGGTATCTTTTTTCTTTTCAATCTTCGCCAGCTGGCGCAGGTACTTGTCCTTTGTCTCAATGGCAACCTTTTGCTTTTCGGCTTCGGCCGAACTAACCAGTTCGGTCAGTCGGCCGTTCTCAGATTGTAGCTCGGCCAATTGCTTTTTGGCCTCCTCTAGCTCGGCCGATTTTGCTTCGGCTTCTGCCATGGCCTGCATCGTATTTCTTCTAAGCTCCAGCACTTTCCTGTGTGTGATATGGTTTTTCTGAATGGCCTGCAAGAGAATAGTAATTTTCTTCTTAGCCGGAGTGAGAGTTAGAAAAAATAGACAAAAAAAAAAAAAGGACAGTGCTACTTACCAGGATCATGGACTTAGTTGAAGACCGGATTGCCTTCAGCTCGGTGTTCAACTGCTTTTGGTGGTGTTCCATGTCTTTGGGAAGACAAACACTCTTGGCTAGATGAAAGCCATCAAGTGATCCTTTTCGGCCACCACCGAATCAGACTCCAGTATATCTCGGTTCTAGAAGGAAAGGTTGGGAACCCATTTCGTGGTGGCAGCTCGGTCAGAATGCTCCGGTTGACCATTTTGTTGAGGGCTTGAAGGAGGGCTTGGTGGCAGAACGGTCTCGTCCTCATCAACAATTCGTTGCTCGGTTTGGCTAGTCCGGGCACGCTTGCTTGGACGAGATGAAGAGGGCCGTTGAGATGGGAGTGCTACCACGGTCTCAGTGGTCTGCCCAGTTGGTGGTACATCGGCTGGGTTTGTTGCGGTTAAGAGGGCCTTCAGCCTGCTCCTTTTTGCCATCTCTTGTTCGGCGGTTAAAGGCACTAGGTTGATCTGGGGCAAGGATGGGTCCGGTTCTGGGGCGTCTTCTAGAAGAAAGTCGGTCACTCTCGCTTTTCGGCGACCGCTGTATCTGTAGGTCGATTCAAAATTTAGAAGTTTGGTCCAACTTCTTTCTTTAACCCGTAGTGCGGCGCGGAGGATATTGAGGTTGGGATAGCTGTAAAGGGAGTGTAGATGAGCTGAATCTACATAAACAAGACAAACTGTTAGCTCGGTTCGGAATGAAAGCCGAAATAAAAGAAAGCACAAAAGAAAACCGAAGTTTTTATACCAGGTGTTCCTTTTTTCCAGTTTATACGTCGGCCAGGTATCTGGGCTTGATGATCTTCATAATTCCCAGAAACCCAGAAAAAATCGTCGTCATTCAAATCTTTATCCGGTGTCTTTTATTATTTTCTCTCGGTTGCGGCGTATTCTTGAGATAGTAAACCCAGCCCTCTTCCTTGGATCCTAAGGAGTATTGGTGGAATATTTCGGCTAGACCGAGGTTGAGTCCTTCTTGACGGTTTAGCTCGGCTACACCCATTATTATGCGGTATGAGTTGGTGGATAACTGGGTTGGGCATAGTCTGGTTTGCCTAAGGAATTCACAAATTAATGGCTGGACCGGAAATCTTAGTCCGGTTTCTATAATTGAAAGGAGGGTAAAGGGGACGAAGCCTTCATTTCCCCACGGAGTTACATCTTTTTTGGCCAATATAAGTTGGACGTCGTCAGGGATGTTGTACTCCCTTCGGAATTCGGCTAGGCCTCCTGGGGTTTCTACCAAAAACCTATATTTCCCCATTTATTGTATAAATTACAAATAAATTATCTCGATCAAAAGAATGTGCTCAGTAGCTCGGTTGAGTGCGCAGAGGAGTGCCTGGGCGACCTAAGTCTGCAAAGTGGAAAACAAGGTGTTAAGCACAGATCCTTCACCGTGCTACAAAATCAAAGCAAAGATAAAATTCCTACTTCGGCTGCGTGGTATGCTACAGGTTCCATATCGGTTCTAGCAAGGTGCTTGGGTAGCTCGGTTTGAGCGGTGGTTGGTTATCTCGGTTTGATCTACGGGTTTGTTGCTTCGGTTAACCCTATAGGACAGCTTTCTGAGTTCGGTTAGAAACTAAGAAAGCTGGTTTAGCCCCGAAGGCTTAGCTCGGTTGATGACCAAGATTTCTAGTGGGCTAAGTTCAACCTTAGTTCGATGCAATTTATCTCGGCTAAAGGCAAACAGGAGATAGTTTGATTTGTTAAAACTACTAATACTAATGGCAATTCGGTTGTATATTAGACTACAAACAGTTTACTAGTTCGATTGTGTGTGATTTTGGATCAAAGAGTGTTCTACAGATTGTTTTATGAATACCAGAGGTTCTAACATGGTGTTTTCAGAAGAAATAAAGCAAAATGTGTTTTGTAAAAACACGCACAACAAAGTACGACAACAAGGAAAACAAGATGGATGTGCAAAACTTACCAGATAAAGAAGTAGAGGAGCTGGAGATGGAAGCAACGACAGTGATGAAGAACACGAAACAAGATTCACAGTTGCATACGTTGAAAGGCTATAGAGCAAGAGAGAGAGAGCAGAAAAAGTGAATAGTGTGAGTATTTGATCCAGATGAAATGAAGGGTCCTTGTTTTGGTAGGAAGGAAGAGGCGGGAACTGTTCAAAAATTGCGAAGTACGAGGGCGGCGTTACAGCTGTGGATAGCCAATAAGAGCCTGCCACGTGTCATTGGAATACTGAACGATTCAGTTTCTGTGACTGAAGGGACGTGTGGACCGGATAACGATAGCTCGGCTTAGATGTAGCTCGGCTCCACAGTTTTAGTTCGGCTGGAAAAGCTAAAGGGTTATTTTAGCTCGGCTGGAATGGTTAAAAACTTTAGCCTGGTTTATATACAGGTAATCCCTATCATGCTACGCAGATGGAATTAAGGGGCAATTGAGAGGTTAATTTATATGAAAATTGGGCCGAGCTGAGTTATAGGCCGTCATGGGCCACAATACAAAGGGCCGAAGTAAAATGGCGATATAAGTTACTCCGGTCTTGTGGATGCTTTGGAGTTAGTCCGGTCCGAGGGAAGGTTGAAGTTAGACCGGTCTAAAGATGCTTGGGAGTTAGACCGGTCTTAGAGTTAGACCGGTTAGAAGATGTTAGTTCGGTCTAACCATGCCATGGGTTGTACAAGAGAAGCCGAAGTAAGAGTAGTAGAAGGAAGAGCCGAATTGAGGGTGGTTCGGCCTATTCTGCAGTTAAGCATAGTCATGTTTACTTCGGTCATATTGGAGTCCGGCGAGGGAATGTTACTTCGGCTGTATGGCATCTTACCAAAGTAAAACCATCTCACTTGGTTTAAGCAGTGAGGGAGGTGTTGAAGGATAAGCATGATCTTTTAGGAGTATGAATCCTAGGAGGACTCTACATGGAGGAATAAGAGTCCTACTAGGGTTGTGCCACACGAAACCTATAAAAGCTCACCAATATCACCTATGGAGAGGTAACATAACTTTTTTTCCCGAATACACAGAGCTTTTGTCTACTTGTCTTGTTTGCTGACTTAAGCATCGGAGATTTTTCCGGCACACACCCACCGGCTAACTCACGTTTGTGTTTTCAGGGAGTAGAGCGACGTCGTACGGAGGAGCGCAGACTTGATCAACAGGATTATACGAGAATATGTATTTCTTTCCCGTACAGATATTATTGGAGAAAAAAAAATTTGTGTTTAGAAAGATAGTTGAGTTTTATTTATTGTTTTTTTGGCAGTGAACTTCTCTCTCTAAAAAACCTCTCTCTCTCTAACCTCCACCCCGAGTCTCGCTGTTGGCCAGCCGGCCGTCGCCTTTGGCGATGGCGGTCGGCTGGCCTCGCCTCTTTCGTGCGTGATCGTTGTTTTCCGTCTTAATAAACTTGAATCCCCATTTTTTTTTTTTCCTTTTCTTTTTCAGTTCTCTTGGGTGTTTGGAGTGGGTTTCAGCCTTGGGGGGTTTCGGCCATGGTAGGCGCCTTGATTATGGGAGGGTTGGTTTTGTTTTGGAACTTCATTCGTGCGCTTCTACACAAGTGGGAGTTTGAGGGGTGGATTCCAGTCAGATCTGTGGAGGTCGGTGTTGGGCCGAATAAAGGATTGATCCAAATCTGTTTTGGAGCTTCATTCGTTCGGCTCAGGCATTCTAATAGAGCTCTGGTGTTCGGCAATCTCTAGAGAGGGTGTTTGTTCTTGGGGGAGTCCGGAGTGGGTGAAGTCCGGCGTGGGAGTTCTGGCCATAAAGGGCGAGTAGCAGAACAGCAGATCGTAGGTGATGTACTGCAAAGGGAGCAGTGCTACGGGGTGGGAGTTTCCGGCCGTAAAGCTCGAGTAGCAGCACAGCAGATCGGGAGAAATGACAAGCGTAGGTGATGTACTGCAAAGGGAGCAGTGCTTCGGAGTGGGAGTTCCGGCCGTAGAGCTCGAGTAGCAGCACAGCAGATCAGGGCAGTTCCGGCAATGGAGATGTCAGGCGTGGGAGAAGGCTGGGGGAAGGAGTTCTTCAGGCGTGGGTGAAGGCTGGTCAGGAGCAGGTCAGCTAGGAGTTCTTTAGGCATGGGAGAAGGCTGGTTAGGAGCAGGTCAGGAGCAGGTCTGCAGGCGTGGGTTGTTGGAAAGAGTGGGTTTGGGTGGTGTGGGCTTTGGGAATGAAAAGTTTTATTTTAAAAATTTTGTAAGCAGGTGGACATTGGGAGCAGCTTGGTTTTGGGCTGTGTGGTTTGGTTTTGTGGGGATTCATGTTTTTTATCTTCTTGTTAAGTCCTTCTTAACTTTTTATTTTTATTTTTAAAAAAAAAAAAAAAAATTCGTGAGGTCAAGGGGTTGGTTGTATGGATGCGAGTAGCAGTAGAAGGGGTAATTTGTACTTTCCAAATCTCTCTCGATACATGTCATCTTTCTGTACCTTTAATTTCATGCTGTTAATGAAATTTTTCTTTGCCGATTAAAAAAAAAAAAAAAGTTGAGTTTTTTTGTGGTTGGATGTGATGTTTGTGAGAGAAAAAGTGAAATGATTATGGAGTTGGATATGATATTTTGTTTGGATGTGTTTTTTTTTTATTTTGCAAAACATTTGTCTTTTAGTGGAAAAAATCAAAAAAAAAAATCCCAAACCCAAGTTCCCAAACAACTAGACTAAAAAATAATCAGCTTGCTTGTTTTCATTTTTCAGAAAATTCTACTTTCTTATTTTCCGTATTTTTTTGTTTTTATTGAATTTTTTTAATATTTTAAGTAATTTTTTTACTTTTTAGACACACCTAACATAAATATACCTAAAAAGTAAAAAAATTATAAATTTTTTTTTGAAAAAAATTCACTAAATACCAAAAATACAAGAATTTAGTACATTTTTTGTATTTTTACGTATTTATTAATTTTTTAAAATATTTTTTCATAAATTTTTTACTTTTTAGATACATTTAACTAAGGTGTATCTAAAAAAGTAAAAAAAAAAAATGTTTAAAATTTAAAAAATATTCACTAAAAACAAAAGAATACGAAAACTAAAAAATTCAATTTTCAAAAAAACTTAATTCAGAAAATTTAAACCAAACACACTGAATATTTTTTTACGTCCATCGATAAGAAATTATAGATATAAGATAATCATATCTAACTAAATAATCATAGTTCAATCACAATAATATTTAATAACCAATACAAGAAAGAGTCACAAAATAGAAAAGCAATCAGTAGCACAACAAAAATTCAACAACCAACTTAACAAAAAAATCCATAATATGAAAGATAAATTATCAATATTTGTCTTCTACATAAAAATTGATTCCTAATTTCCTAGTTAAGAATGCACATAGGTTGGTTCACTTGGAACTCTAAAGTGTGTAAAAATGATTAATAACAAATAATTGAGTATAGTAATTGTCATAAACCAATTATGTGAAGAGATGTACTCCATAAATAAAATTTTGTATAATATATACATGATCAGCTAACTTGATAACACAATTCTTACCGTGAAAAGAGAAATAAAGAGTGTGTTTGTTTGGACGGACTGGATAAGGGGAGATTGAAATCCACCAGACTATTAATCCTAGAATACATTGTCCCTAAATTATTTGGTTAGACTGGATTTGTTTCCCATGTTTGTTTAGTCATGGAATTAGATATTTAGATTGGACTATTCTATTAAATCCTATGTTTGTTTGGATTATTATGGAGAAGGATAAATGCTCAAATAACTATTTTATCATTTTCAATTATTTACTAAGTAATAGCAATATTAAACATATCTTTAATATTTTAATTATTTTCAGCAAGATTAAATCAAAATTTATTTTATTTTATTTTTTGTACAACTACATAAATTTATTTTTTGAAAATTAAATAAATTAAATATCAATAAAAATATATGTTATTTTTTAATTAAAATTTTAAATAAATTTATTTTAAAAAATAATAATAATTAAATAATGAAATTAAACAAAACATCTATTAAAATTTAACTAATGAAATTAAATAAAATATAAACAAAATTTTATAATAAAACATCAATAAAATATCTATAAAAAATTATTTTAAAAAATTAAATAAATAAAACATCAATAAAAATTAAATAAAATTAGTTTATTTTTAAATTGAGACAAATTGAGACATTTAAATTTTATTAAATTTTACAAAATATAATATATAATTAAATAGTAGAGAGTCAAAATGGTCATTTCACCACCTAATCCCATATCCCCTTTATCCTCCCATTTGTGTCCCCACCCCCTCCATGGGACACAATAGTCCAACAAATTTGGGACTAATAGTCCGGAACAATAATTTTGAACCAAACAATGGACTATTAGTTCGGAGGGACTATTAATCTAATCCCATACCTCAATCTCTCAAAACAAACACCACCAAAAGGTATTAAATTCCAATCCATAGTTGTTGAATCTATAATTTTGCGCTACAAAATGATACTACACAATCACAAGACCAAAGGCCTGGTTAATATGAATATATCCATGTTACTCCCTAGTTATTTTATATTAGGGTAAATCACACTCACCTCTCTTAAAATTTGAAAAAAAAATACTATTAACCCCACACTTTCGATATAATTACAATGGCATTCCTTGAAGTTTTAATTCAAATAACCATTAGGTATTTTTTCATCAGTAATTCGCTAGTTGTATAAATGAAAAAATGAGAGTTATCTATTTTTAACTAAAATGTATATTTATCTTTATTTATAAATTCAGTGTAATTATATCAAAAGTGTAAGACTAATTACATTTTATTCAAATTTGCAAGGGAGGTGAGTGTAATTTACCCTTTACATTACTGTTCCCTAAATCTCTACTTCCAGATATGATAAATGGGTTTCTTCTCTTAATTAATTAGGTTTTGACAGAAACTATCATATATCATATCTATATTAAGCAAATTATACCAAGTCCCTATACATTGGCCCTTTTATTATTTTAGTTCTTATAATTTTAATTGATTTAATTTTGATCATAAATTTAAAATTTTTAAACTTATTCAATTTAGTGAGTTAACCTCAATCAACTTAGTGATTATTTTCTGTCAAAAATCATAATCAGCATTATTAATTGGATCAAAATAACATAAAATCTAAAATTAAGAGTAAAATTAAATTAATTAAAATAATAAAAATCAAATCAAAATAATATAAAGTATAAAATATAGAAACTATAAATATAATTTGTCCAATATTTATACAATTCTACAACCTTAGGTCATCTGTAGGAAGGACCATCTGCACATGCAAAATTTGCATGGATCATGCAGGCTTGGGATCTAGCTAGCCCAAAAGTCATACCTATACCTATTACATAGATTATGTTTGACGTTTGCATGCAAGCATTGTGGGAAAAAAACATTAAATTAAAAAAGAAAATTATTAAAAATAGCTTTTTACATTACTGCAAAGTCATGGTTGTTTACCGGCGCTTTGGGACAAGAGATTCGAGTATTATGATTGTGAGTCTCACCTATAACTTGTGTGGTGATGGTTTGACAGGAAAAGTAATAGTCTGATGGGCTTAATAATCTTAACTTAATTGGATTTTGAGTGATTAAAAAAATAATAAGTGGATTGATTTTATTTTATATAAATTTTTTTTTATCAAGTGCATCTGTTTATTTTAATATTTGTTTTATTTTTTTAATATAGAAATAATTTTTTATTTATTTTATATAAAAATAATTTGACAATCTCATCACTAATCATTTCTCACACTATCATCATAACAAACACACTTTTACTTAATGTCCTCACTAACAATCTCTATATTAACAAGTTCTTCACTAACAATCTCATCCAACCTAAACCACCAAACAAACGTAACCTTAGTGTTTAAAAAATATATACAAAAGTATATTACATTCTGTTTGGATTGTGAGGGGATGTGAGAAAAAAATGATTGTGATTTCTCGCTTAAGTGAGAAAAGAAATAAATGATTATGATTTCTCACCGTTATGTTTGGATGAATAAAACATAAGAAAATGTGATTTCTCACCTATCTTATTTGGATAGAATTAAGTAAGAGAAAAGAAAAGAAAGTGTTTTATTTCATTTTACTAAAATAACATTCCATATTAATAAGTGGAATTACTTCTTGGTTGTTCATCACTATTTTGGTACCAAGATTGTTAGGGCTTTTCTCTAGCTGGTCTTCATCGAGCTCATACTCGCTCTTGATCTGTTCTCTATCTCAGATCGGAGCAGTATCATTCTTCGATTCTCGTCTTATATCTTCGATCTCTCTGCAAATCTCTCTCTCTCTCTTTCTAAATACTCTGTTCTGATCTATATGTGTTCGATAATGGAGTTGGAACGTGGTTGAGCCTACAAATTGAGCTTGAATAGAGTTATGTGAGGAATGAAGAAAGGAGCATGGATTCAGGTATTGAATCAGAGAGGAAGTAAAGGAGGATGGAGAAAGGAAGCTAATGCAAGATTATTCATGATCTTTGTTGATGATCTACCCAAATCAATGAACTTGAAGATGTTGGGGGAAATATTCAGGAAGTTTGGAGTGGTGAAGGATGTCTACATTCCTCTGAAGAGAATGAGAGTGAGGAACACTAAGTTTGCTTTTGTTCGGTATGATTGTGAAGTGGCAGCAAAAGTAGTAGTACAGAAGGCTAATGGGATATGGGTGGATGATAAGCAACTGATAGTGAAGCACGCAGATTATGGCAAGAAAGTTATGGAAGTCAAAACCCGATATCCTCCTCAACCAAAAGGTTTTCCACATGGTGGAAGGGTTGAGGGCAGTGTGTGGAAGCCAGCAACAGGTATTCAGACGTATGCACAGGTCATTAAGAATAGTCATGGTATGGAAAGTGGAATTGTGTCTGTCCAGGCAGAGGAAGTCAGAAACGGGTGGCTATATGAAAGTGTGGTGGCTCGTCTTAAAGTGGAATACGCCAATGTTAAGATTAAATATGAATTACAGCAGAGGGGCATGGAGAATGTGGTAGTGAGGGATGGAGGAGGTAGAGATGTGTTGTTAACATTCAAATCTAAGGAGTGTATGGAAGATAGTTTGGGAACTGTGAAGGAATGGATAGGGGATTGGTGTGAGAAAATTGTGATGTGGAATCCTAATGTTCACAGTGGAGGTGAACGTAAGGTGTGGGTCTACTGCTTTGGGATCCCATGGAGTGTATGGAGTAGAACAACTTTAAATAGAGTTGGGAAAGTATGGGGGGAGGTTCTTTGTATTGAAGGTGATATATGCAATCCAGAATCGTATGAATATGCAAGGATTCAAATTTTAACAAAGTGTATGGAGCCTATTAATAAAGTAATCAATCTGGAGTGCAAAGGGTATTCCCATACTGTAAGAGTGTGGGAACATTTATCTAGGGTACCACAGATATTGGCTGGGAGGAGTGAGAGCTCTATGGAACATGGAGGGGTAGGAGTCTGCAGTTCAAATAATGGTGAGAAGGTGGGTGTAGAAGTTATGGCGACTGATGTGGCTGTAGAAGATGCTGATCGAGATGGTGAGTCAATTAGGGAGCTGGAACAATCGAAGGAGGTGTATATTGGGGTTGGGCTAGAAAGAGTGAGGTGTAGCAATGAGGTGGAGATGGGGTCACCAAGGCAGTCTGAAACTGTGGTACCAGAGTCTACTGGTAGTGAGCTCGAGGGTATAGCAGATAGCATTACGAAAGTAGCTGGGAGCATAGGCAACGACTGTGAGTTGGTAGGTCAGAAAAGTAAGGAGCAGGTTCTCATGAATGGTGTTGGTAAAAGCTTGAGTGGATCTAGTTTGCTCAAACCGGGGGTCCATCTAGAGGTGGTGCTGGGTCGGAGTAATGGGGTGGGCCTATGTAATGGGCCCTGTGGATATGAGGGCAGAGGGGGAGACGTAACCCTCCAAGGCTGGGTTGCAAAGAGGGCTTCAGGTTAAAAAGAGCCCTTTAATAATATGTTCTGACTTATCTGAATCACAGTGCAACGAATTGAGCTCAAAGAAAAAACTCCAGAAGAATAGAGAGAGGAAGAGAGTAGTAACGAAATCCAGTGGGAAGAAAATCAAAGAGATGAAGCAGGGTTATCTTAAGCTTCCAAAAAGCCAAAAGCATAGAGGAGCATCTTCTAGTAAATTGGGACCGAAAGGTGCTATATGGAGAGCAGCAGCTGCGGCAGCATCAGGTGCAGATTCAACAGTTAGTGGAGTAGCTCGAAGCAGATCGTTGCTTAAAGAGGCTCAGGGAACTATTCAGATGGGAAAGTTGTTGGGTATAAACTATAAAGGTAAAGAAGAGGAAGTGTTGACCAAAATCTTGGACCTTGAGGCAAAGGATAGAGCAAGAAGGGGAGGGGATGTAGTTCCTGCGGATTAATAAGATCTTGGGGGTTCAGAGTGCAGTGTAAATGGTTATGATGAAGATACTAACTTGGAATGTCAGAGGTTTGGGGAGAAAGGAAAAAAGAAGTAAAATTAAGAGGTTGTTGAAGGATAGAGGTATTGTTATAGCTCTTTTTCAAGAGACAAAGAAGGCCTTCATGTCTGAAAAAGAGATCAGAGAGATTTGGGCTAGGGATAGAATGGAATATATGACTGTAGATGCTGAGGGCTCTGCTGGTGGCCTGTTATGCATTTGGGATCCAGGAATTTTTCAGATGTCAAGTTGCTGCTGTAATAGAAGGTTTGTTCTTCTCTCTGGGTCATTATTCTTTTCTTTTGATTGTGTATTGATCAATGTGTATGCACCAAATGAAGTGGGCCAAAGAGATAAACTATGGGAGTGTCTTCTAAAGTTAAAGGAGGAGTATTATAAGCCCTGGTATATAGGGGGGACTTTAATGAACTTAGAAAGATTGGTGAAAGGAAAGGCTGCTTTAGGAGGGATAAGGGGATGAAGGAGTTGAATGATTTTGTGGATAGAAGTGAGTTGAATGATTTGCCTTTATTAGGCCGAAGGTTTACATAGTGTAATGCTAGGGAAGAGGAGAAATGGAGCAGAATTGATAGGGTTTTGGTAGATCCAAGATGGGTGGAATCATTTAATTTGAAGTTATGGGAACTTCCTAGAGTCATGTCTAATCATAGTCCTTTACTACTTATGGAAGATGAAAGAGATTGGGGCCCCAGGCCCTTTAGGTTTGTTAATGCTTGGATGTTACACCCAAAATTCTTACCTTTTGTGGAAAGGTGGTGGAGAGAGCATCAGGTGCAGGGGTGGGCTGGGTTTAGGTTATTCCAAAAACTGAAAGAGTTGAAATTAGCACTCAAAAAGTGGAATAGTGAAGTGTTCGGTAATGTAAATATTAAGTTGAAGAAGGTAGAGGATGAGCTTCATATGATTGATCTGTTAGCAGAGGAAAGAGAGCTTGAAGAGGCCGAAAAAAGTAGAAGAAGAGAGGCTAGAGTTGAAGCTGGTTATTTAACAAGAATGGTGGAAAGGTTGTGGTTCCAAAAATCGAGGCTTAACTGGAATTTTTATGGTGATAAAAACACAAGATATTTTCATGTGTTAGTGAAATATAGGCAGGGAGAAATGAAATTAATACTCTAACTGTTGGTGATGTGGTGGTTAATGATCCATGTAGAGTCAAGCTTGAGGTCCTAGATTATTTGCGGAAACAGTACTCTGAGGATTGGCAGCATAGGCCTGTATTGGTAGGTCCATTTAAGTCAGTAAGGGATAGTCCTTGTTTTGATATTTTGGAGGCAGAGTTTACTGAGGCAGAGGTATGGGCTGCTGTCAAGGATTGTGATGGGAATAGGGCTCCAGGTCCAGATGGTTTTAACTTGGCTTGTATTCAGAAAGTGTGGAAGGTTATAAAGTCTGATGTGCTGAATTTTGTGTTCGATTTGCATAAGAATTGTAAGTTGGTCAAAGGAATCAATAGCTCTTTCATCACCTTGGTACCTAAAAAGGAGAATCCAGTGAGGTTGGCGGATTATAGACCTATCAGTTTGGTTGGGTCGATGTATAAAATTCTATCTAAGGTTCTTTCCTCAAGACTGAAAGCAGTGATTCCTCAGATCGTAAGTGAAAACCAATCAGCTTTTATTGGAGGGAGGAATATTTTGGATGGTGTTTTGGTGGCCAATAAAGTTGTTGACAGTTGGAAGAAAGCTAGAAGGAAAGGAGTGATTATTAAGTTAGATTTTCAGAAAGCTTATGATTCATTGAATTGGGATTTCTTAATCTCCATGTTGGTTAACTTTGGGTTTGGGGGAAAATGGGTGGAGTGGATTAAGGTATGTATTACCTCAGCTAGGCTATCGGTGCTTGTTAATGGATCTCCTACTGAGGAGTTCAATCCACAGATAGGACTGAGACAAGGGGATTCCTTGTCCCCATTTTTGTTTATCATAGCTGCAGAGTGGTTAAGCATTTTGTTCAATAGAGCTTTGGATCTAGGGCTGATAAAGGAGGTTAAGATTGGCTCTGATGGGTTAGTCCTTACTCATCTCCAGTTTGCAGATGATTCTTTGTTATTGTGTGAAGTTGATGTAATGGAGATAAAGAATGTAAAGAAGATTCTGAGGTGCTTTGAGTTGATATCAGGGTTGAAGATAAATTACCATAAAAGTGTAATTAGTGGTGTGGGTATTCGAGAAAAGGAAATGTCTGAGTACGCATCAGTGCTGAACTGTGAAGTTAAATGTTTGCCGTTCAAATACCTCGGTTTACCACTGGGCGCTAACCCAAGTAGGAAAGCAACTTGGCAGCCTATACTGGACAAATTCAGAAGCAAACTAGCTGGTTGGAAAAGGAAACTGCTGTCATTTGCTGGAAGACTTGTTTTAATCAAATCTGTCATGTCCTCGCTGCCTATATATTATATGTCAGTGTTTAAGTTGCCATAGGGTATTGCCAAAGAATTGGACAAGCTTCAAGCTTCCTTTCTGTGGGGGGGATCTGAATTGAAGAGGAGGGTTCATCTAGTAAAATGGAAGGAAGTGGCGAAGCCTGTAGACCAAGGGGGCTTGGGGGTTAGGAGAGTGAAGGAAGTGAATAGTTGCCTTATGTTGAAATGGTGGTGGAGGTTTGGCATGGAAAATAAAGCTTTGTGGATGAGAGTTTTGAGCAGTAAATATAGGATTGAGGAGGGGAGTTGGAGCCCTCAAGTAATCTCTAATGTGAGATGTTCTAAAATGTGGAAGGATATATTATTACAATCTGAACAGAGTAACAGTTTAGTGGTTATTTTTATGGATAATTGCAAGGTGAAAGTGGGTAATGGTCATAGAATCAAGTTTTGGAAGGACAAGTGGTGCGAAAACTTGAGCCTTAAAGATGCATTTCCATTGTTGTACAGGGTAGTAGTTGATAAGAGAGTGACTTTATCTGATATGATGATCAGGAAGGAGGAAGCTGGTGAATGGTCATTTCAGTTTAGAAGGGCGCTGTTTGACTGGGAAAGAGTGGAATTAATCCGATTGGTGAGTCAGATTGAGGCAGGTCCTAATCTTAGGTGTTGCTTAGAAGATACTCTTGTCTGGAAAGCCTCGGAATCTGGAAGTTATTCAGTTCAATCTATGTATAAGCTCTTGGTTGACGGATCCAGGAATAGCAGCACAGGTAGCAAAAGTATTTGGGTTAAACATGTCCCTCCTAGAATTCAATTTTTTGGATGGCTTGCTTGGAAAGGAAAACTAAAGACGGCTGAGTTTATGCACAGGATTGGTGTTCTGCCTGCTGGTGCCTTTGTAGAGTGTTGTCTATGTAAAGCTGGAGCTGAGTCTCTCATAAATGTGCTTCTATTATGTCCAGTGGCTTGGAGAGTGTGGTATGAAATGATTAGATGGTGGAAGATTCAAGGAGCACTGCCAGCCTCAGTGGAGGACATGCTTGAATGGTGGGCAGGGGTGGGTCTTAACAAAAAGGAAAGGATGTTATGTAATGCCCTTCCTCTTGTAGTGATGTGGTCTCTATGGAAACATCGGAATAAATGTTTATTTCAGGAGGTTGTCCCAAGTGTGGATGGAATTACGGATCTGATTAAGGTAAAAATGGCTGTGTGGTTTAAGGAAGTATTTAAGGAACATATGCTGTCAGTTCATGATTTCATATTTAATCTACAGGGTATCAGATTCAGTTTGGGAGGTGGGTTCAGAGAGTGAAGTATTTGAGGAGGCCTATTTTTTCCTACCAGTCTGTCTGCAGATTGCTCTCTGCTGTGTGCGAGGCAGTTCTGCCTTTGTCTATGCAGCTAGAATGTGCTTGACAGTAGTTTTGAAGTTTAGTCTCCATGTTCTGGTGTTGGTTGGTTTGTTGGAAGTTGTTGTGTGCTTTACTTACTATATAGGTTTCAATTTCTTTTAACCATTGCTACTTATTGATCTGTAGAAATCTCCTCTGCTGTTTAGGTGGCTCTCAGTCTGTTGGTTTTGCTGGTTTTGCTGTTTCAGCTAACTGAAGTCTTTGTGGTGCTAAGTTTTGGTGATGAAGGTTTGTTTGCTGCAATTTTGATGGTCAGCTGCATTGTAGATGGTTAGCTGCTGGTTTAGTTTGGTTTTTTTCAGATTTGGGTGCTGAGTGGTGTGCAATCTGCCTGCTGTGTATCTTGTTTCTGTTTTCTTTGGTCTTCTTCTGTGTTGGATTCTCTCCAACTGGAGCTCCGAGCTTAATGTAGCTCCGAACTCCTCTTTATTGATGTACTCTTTTTTATGATTTCATCAATAAAGATTTCTTCTTGCTGATCAAAAAAAAAAAAAAAAAAAAAAAAAAACATTCCATATTAATAAGTTATGTTTTTTCATATGGGTAGTTTTGATATTTTTAAACAAGTTTCATTAAACTCAATTCTTTTCTCACTAAATCTCATCACGTTTGGTGAGAAACAAAACGTAAGTTTGGTAAAAGTTTATTTCTCAATATTACTTAACCATCCAAACAAGTGAAAGGTTTTCAATTCTTATTATTTCTTTTTCTTTCTTTTTTTCACCAAACCCCTTCGTTCGAACAGAGTGGTAAAGTGTATTAAAATGTGTAAAAAAAATATAAATATTTGAAAATATATTAAAATTATAACTATTTTAACATTTTATAATGCTTATGAACAACCCTTAAAACTATCATTAGCAAGATTCATAAAAATTAAAATAAATAAATAAATAATAGAAACCGTGAAACTAATTAGTGTAGATGGTTGAATTTTGTTAGGTTTACCAACAATTATGGATCTGGGGGGTGGCTGCACCTCAAAATTTTTAAAAGTCTCCAATATTATATTAGTATAAGATAATTTTAAATTAAAATGATATTTCGCGCTGGCAAAAAATAGGATTTTGCACTCTAACCTTGTAGAGACTCATACTTCTAAATTAATTATATAACAAAAAAATTTGAATAATTTTCTATTTGAGTTTCATCAAATATTAATTCTTTTGTATTTTTTTATAATATTCAAATTGTTTGTGTTCTTCTTTTTGTCATTGTTTGTTACCATCCTTATTTTTTTATACGTCGCATTCTAATTTATTTGTCTCTTATTTTGTACCCATTCTTGTTTGCTCATCCTTTGGAAACGAAAATATTGTGTGTGAAACATGACATTCTTAAAAACGAGTTCATGAAATTTGATAAGGCTTGATGAAACAATTTATCTTTCTTATGTTAATTTTACTTTCTTCAACTATGCATAAAAATGATCAATTTTAATAATGAAATTTGTCAAGACAAAACTGTGTAATAAAATGAAAGATGATGTTTTAGCAAGTTATTTAATGGGCTTATTTGCAGCTTCTAACAAGCCAAAAATTGTTAATCAAAAAACAAATATTAAAAGTATCTCTCCTTGGCTTTTCAATTTTTTGTACTCAACTATATTGACAAAAAATATTTAGTTAATAGTAATATTTTTCATTTATTATGTTGGCAGAAATCATTATTGTACATTAAACTTTTATAACTTTTTCCGATTTTGAGTTATATGTATTTCCACCCCAAGTTAACCAACGGTCACATGTACATGTAGATTTATCATATATATGAAAATATTTGAGTATTTCCATATATATTTAGTTTCAATTCAATTGTTTAACTCCAATGTCAAAACTAAATATTATTTATTTATTAATTTTGTTTACTAGATTGACTCTAAATTAATAAATGAAAATATAAAATGTCATATTCTCTCAAATATAAAACAAAAAGTTTAAATAGACCCCAAAATCAAATTAAATATTTACTTTTTATTCTAATTTGTAAAATTATATAAAAGATTGAATTAGATTCATATACAAAAATAGCCATGTCGTGTTAACGTGTTCATGTCTAATATGAACATATGAGATTCTAATTTTTCCCTTCTTTTTTCAAAGTTAAACCTGTTTTTTTCCCCTTTTTTTTTTTTTGTCCTTTTACTTTCTCTGAGTGCATAACTTTTCAAGCTAACATCCTCTCATCAGTTTAGTCACCTATCAACGAAATCTAGTTACTAAAACTAGACCAAGTTACAATTGACCAAAATGAGGTCTTTAGGTATCATTGTGTCCATATTGTTTCAATATCTTATAAATGTATTTGAAATTCTAGAACTTAAGACCAAATATTTTTATTTAAAAAATAAATAGAAGTTGACTTTTATATGTCCATATGCAATCAATCATCTAACTGAAAGCGACCTCTGGCAACTTTGTAAAACTTGATACAGTGATTTCTAGATTGTCCAACAGGGACAAAGTCAGACAATGTTCGCGTGAATAGTTGACGGTACTCTATCTTCAACCGAACCAGTTGTTAACTATTATGAACCAACTCCTTGACTTATCCAACTACAGATCACAATTACCCGTTTGGCACCATTTTCATTTTTAGCGACGATTTTATTAAAACTTATTTTTAATAAAATTTGATGAGAATTAAGTCTAACTATTAAGACTATTGATAATTTACCCTTCAACCGGTATTTATTACACGTCTTTATTGTCCTGCTAAGTTTCCATATCCATATTTGCATGTTAATGTGATAGTCATGCTTTCTAGAGGAAGAAAACTGAAGTTTATGATAGTTTGTGTTAGTCATACTTTTTCTAGATGAAGACAAAGTAAAAGAAGTCTCTATTAGTTTAGTTGGGCTGTCAGGTTACCTTCTAGTGCACAAATATGACATAAGGGTGACCTACCATTGAGCAATGATGTATTTTGAAGTATTAGGTTAGTAGCGTATGCCTGTGTCTAAAGACACGGTGTAAATAATTTTAAGATTAAAATGTAGTTATAATTTATACGTATTATGTGGAAATTTATAAAATTTGTATCATTTTTTTATAAAGATACTGAAAAAATATATTGAAATATTTTTCTTCTTAAAGAACTTACAATAATTTTACTTGTATTACACGCTCTACAAAATTCAAATAAAATAACAACTCTCCCTAATCTTAATGCAAATTAAGAAACAAACATGTAAGATTTAAAGTTATATTGCATATCAAAATATAAAAGGCAGTAAAAAAAAGTGTAAACACTGAACAAAAAACAAAAATAGAGTTATACTGTCATACACCAAAAGAGTAGGTTAAAACTTTACAAAAAGTGGGTTAAAGCTTTACAAAAGATGTGTCACTAACATGTCATACACCAAAAATTATATTGTCATACACCAAAAATATGTATGCTTTACAAAAGATGTGTCAATAACATGTCTTCAAATATGCGTTTGCCCAAACTTCTTCCTCATTACTTTCCAAAAAGTCTTTGTATCAACTTTTATGTATCCCCAATGAGGAATGTGCACAACAATCTGGTAATTTGTGGAAATAAAAAAAATATAGATTAGTACATTTGTTGGAAATATACATGTCAAAATACTTTCAGATTGAAATTACCTTATTACATCCCCATCGAAGTAAGGTAGTCGTATTTCTCCTTTTAAGCTCCATAGATTTTTCAGTCCAATCCTACAAAAGTCCAAATTTCAAATTATTATTAAATTGAAATTTTTTAAAAAGTTATATAATCAACAGAAATAAATCTACGTGATTACCTTCTAATAAAACGTCATTTAATCTGCATAGAATACTACAGCAACACTTTAGGATAAACAATATTTTTAATAGAATCCAAATTATCTTTAGAGAGGAGAATACTTATACGATCAAAGGATGTACATCTAAACAATGCTACATATAATTGCCCATGGCTAAACACTGGTATATGCAAATCAACCCTAACAAATTTCACAGATTGTCCTTGAGATTGATTAATGGTCAAGGCATATGCCAATTGGATTAGAAATTGACGTCTTGTCATCTGGAAAGTCATTTCTGAAGAAGATGGTGTCAAAGATATCCTTGGTATGAATGCCAAATTGTCAAACTTTTCTCCAGTTAAAATTTGAGCTTCAATTATGCGAGTGCCGCACTTAGTAACCATCAATCTTGTACCATTACATAGTCCATCTTTCGGTGCAATGTTTCTCAACAATATTATAGGACAACCCACTTTCAACTCTAACTTAAAAGTTGGCAACCCAGGAGGATCCAATGAATTTAAATATTCATTAGGATATCTATTTGTAATGGTAGGATCAATTTCATTATCTTCAGACATTTTATCTGCTGCAAGATAAGTATATAATCTCCCTGGAAAGATATTCAATGCAGTAGTATTAATGTCACTGACATCATCGTTACACACAGACAGAATTGTGCGTTCAGTTAAAAATATTAGTGTTGACGTCTCTATCATATTTAATTGTGGATAAACTATAGAGAGTAATTCATTCAAATCTTGACATTTGTGTATTGTTGATGGAAGGTTAACGATTTCTTAAGGATTGGTCCCAATCTAAAAAAAGTGAAATCAATAAAAAAGTAAGTGTAAACACAATTTATTAATTTAAAATAATCTATATAATACATGTTAAAGTAGTGTTACCTTCATCAAGAAATTTGCAAAATTAGCATTTTCATAGCCTTCATGATTCAAGCGCATATTAAAATCCAAAGTCAAGATATATATATGCTTCCATAGAACAGAATGTCTTAATGATGCATTCACAATTTGCTCACAAACTCCTTTGGGTATAACTGGTAAGATTTGTCGAAAGTCTCCTCCAAGAACAACAGTAATACCCCCAAATGGCTTTTCACTATCACAAATATCCCTCAATGTACGATCAACCGCCTCAACACAATGTCTATGTTGCATAGGAACTTCATCTTAAATTATGAGTTTTGTTTCTCTAAATAACTCAGCTTGTAATGATTGTTTGCCAAACCCACAAAGTGAATTTTCCAAGACATCTAACGGAATGGAAAATGTTGAATGTGCAGTGTGACCTTCTACCAGTAACAGTGATGCAATTCCAAACGAAGTCACAGTAATAACGATATGCCCAAGGCTACGACATTTTAATGCAATCATATTGTATAGAAATGTTTTCCCTGTTCCTGCACTCCCATTCAAAAAGAAAACAGTTCCTTTATTTTGAAAAACTGAAGAAGTGATTGTATTATAAGCATTCCGCTGTCCATTATTGAGACAATCAATAGTAATTTGTGGATCTGCATGTTGCGCCTCACTCTGCAGTTGTTGATGTTCAACTATCAATCGATTACTAACTACTGCACTCCAATTTGCAATAAGTTGTGGCATGGGTGGGAAGTCAATTAAACTTTTTCCTGATTCATGAAGCATTTGATTCAAAAGATGGAGACCATAATCTTCAATTTGTGCCTCAGTTGGTTTAGAAATGACAAACAATGTACAAATTTTATATGCAAGATCATCACATATATGCGTTGAAAATTGATTCCATAATGCACATGGATTTAGTGGAGAGCATTGGGTGAGAATAATACTAAACAATCTCCTCAATTGATATCCAGTTTTTATGACTGCAGCCTCTTTCAAGTATTGTATCCATTCTTCATCATCTTCTAAAAGCCCCCTTGCAACACATGCTAATTTAAATATATCATGCACAACATTATCGACCATGCGTAAAGACTGAAACGACTTTGGTCCTTTGACAACGGTTAGTAACAAACGTAGATAAATTCTTTCACCACAATTAGGGCTATCAAAGTACATTCTACCAATTGCATATCCCCTTTCTCTTGATTTCCCTCTCTTTTCTGACTTGAGCCAAACAAAATGTTGTGGAAATTTTTGATAAGTGAATGGACATTCATCTTCACTGGCAGCACAATATGCAAAGAAGCCAGTAAGAGTTGACATTTGTTGACCAGCTCTAGATTGAATCGTTTGTAATGACTCTTCTGGGTTAAAAACAACACGATGCATTCCAGGTAAATGAAGCACCAATCGTACAACTGTTGGCATCTCTGCATGCAAAGGATGACTAAATATTCGCCAAGCAGCTTCTGAAGGTCCAATATACCTTGCATCGAGATATTGTTGAATCTCATTTATCATTCCTAACACCATCGTTGTACGATCATAACCCTTATAAATGTACTTATGTATATATCTGACACATCTCATTCCAACACAAACTTCCACATTTATATGACAATTGAAAAGTTTTGAAAGATATGCATTATATGGTACGACATCCCTGTTATCAATTTCTTGCCCTCTCACAGTATGTACTTGACCATTATTGCGACGACGATAGATAGGGTATCTATCTTGATCCATAGTTGTTGTTTCTGTGAAAGTTCGAGGGTATCTCTTAGTGCATCTACCATTTTCCATACATGGTGCTTGCGGATTTCGAGCACCACATGGTCCATGTACCATACAACATTTGATAGTTTCAAAAAGCATAGGATCATCTTTTGGGTCTGGAAATTTTGCACAGAGGATGAAAGAGCTTTTCGGCCCTTTTGCTTAGAGAATGAGAGAGCTTTTCGACCCTTTTGTTGTTAGCTTCAGTCGTGCCCTTTTCTGGCGAATATGGTGCCCTTTCTGGCAAGTAGAGTCCCCTTTCTGGCAAGTATGTTGACAATGGGGAAAAGACAGAAAACCTGACTCAACTGTGCCCCTAGTTCATCATTTTTAACCATTTTTTGTTTTGGTTTTCTACTAAAACAATTTTGACCAACATGAGAGTTAGATTAACATGCTTGTTCAACTTTCTGATTTGAAATCATGCGAGTTATATTATGAGCACTGAAAATTTTCCTTTTTTGGGTCCAAGAAAAAGGTCCAGTTTCGGAAAAGTGGAATAATTTTCGAGAGAATTAGTCAACCTCAGTAAAAATTCTCAAATGTGTTTTTGCAAACGGCCACTGCTCAACCGACGCAGAATTTACTCTTGAGATGCACAACCTCAGATCCAAAACAAATGGAAAATTGCCCCTTGTCTGAACGGCACTACATGGCAACGGAAAGTTGCCCCTTATTTGAATGGCACCGCAGCACATTGTAATCAGTCTTCAGAGTGACGATCACAACCGAACTCTCGGATACAGAGAAGACAAAGATGACCAAAACCATTACATGGACACAATCGAATTTGAAGTGTTTTACGGCTGGACTTCAAAATGAAGTTGCCTACGTATCCCAAAGATGGGAATCAAGCCTTACGTAGTTCGAGGGTTAAGATACACTCGGGTATTAACCTCTCCTTTTGCGCTCTAACTTTTGCCAAGGCCGCCCTTTCTGGGTTTTCAATCTTGCGAGCTTTGTTCTTCTTTTCTTTTCAATTCTTTTCATTTCTTTTCCACTTTTCCTTTTTCATCTTTTCGTTTCATTTTCTTCATTTTTCTTCATTCTTTTTTTTCATTCTTTGCATTTTTCTCTTTTTTTTTTTTCTTTTTCTTCTTTTTCTTGCTCTAACTTTTGGCTGGGTCGCTCTTCCGGGTTTTCAGCCCAACGAGCCTCTCAAGGGTAAAAGTGTAGCTTTGTCCATGTCAAATGGTTTTGAGATCCTGAAGTCATCTGAATCTAGGAGAATGGTTGATGTTCACTGATGATATAGGAGTCCATCCAATGGGGGCTAAACTTGCCCCTAGTGTTGTGCGTAGGAACTCAGTTGTTCTTTAGCAATGCTTTCTTCTTTCTTCCCTTCTGGGATTTGGCATTCTTGCCAGTCTTCATTGATTTGCAGGATGATCCATCTTCGGCTCTTCGAGCACATCTGAGATTTTTCTGCCCCTAGGTCGAGGGCTGCTTCGAATCTAGCCACACAGGCCTCACATTGCGGTTGACCGTTGAGCATTCTGAGTTAAGGTTCAAGGTTGGAAAGCAAAGGGGGGTTGAGTCGCGAGGCTGAGAGCGACCCTAAGCTGCACAATCTCAAGAGCGATTCCATACAGGTCTTCGCAGGACTGCGCAAAACATTTTTTAAAAACTTTTAAGAAAGCGACGAATCGCTCGCGCTGAAGATAAGGTAGAACCAATCTGGATCAAGCCAGGATCCTTCTCAGTACTTACACTAGCAAGCATGATTTCATTCATTAAGGGCTTAGCACGCCTCTCTTTCTCTCAGTTGATCAAATTTTGCAAAACCCGAGGAATTCCTTCCTCTTTGTTTTCACCGCAGTGTTCAAAAAGTTTTGAAAAACTTAGGTCAATGCAATGATTAAAAGGTGTAGAAGAGCAGGTGAGATGGACTGTCGTTTCACTCAAATTTGCTGGCACAACAGGCGCAAGGCAGAAGCAAACATAGCAGTGTGAAAATTCACTGCTGTTCCATTCATAACTTCTGGCGTAACTGGCTCCTTGGCAGAAATAGACTCAAAAGGAAACAAAAAGACAAACACAAAACAAAATAGTGATACCCGAGGTAACACCCCCGGAATCACCTGACTCTAACAAAACAGGACTGACTCGATACAACAAGATAGACCCGAAACAAAAAGACCGACTCAAAACAAAGAGACAGACTTAAAACAAAACCATAGGACTGACTCAACACCCAAGTCAGAAACTACAAAACTAGCATTCACAAATGCTCAAAACAGTGCGTGCCATTCCCACGTCTGGAGTAAATCAAGCGCCACCCGCAGCTGGCTCATCCCCCCGATCACATGGTCACATTATCCCCCAAGTTCACCGATCCAGTGCCAATAGACTTTGCAGGACCTGACGCAAAGATGACCTTTTTATCAATCAGATCTTGTATTTCATGGTAAAGACGAAGACACATGTCAGTGTCATGGCCAGCTTGTTGATAAAAGACACAGTACTTTGCCAGGTCGTGGGAGAGAGGAAGTTTATTCAGTAATGGCCGCGGCTCCAGGGACTTCAGATGCCCCTTTTCGATCAGGACCCTCAGGGCCGTTGACAGAGACATGTCCAGTGGGGTGAACACCCTCTGGCCCCGAGGTGGGTATTTGGCAGGTTGTGAACTGGTTGTGTTGGATGTACCGATGAAAGGGTTGGTAGGTGCTGACTTTTGATGATCTCTTCCGAGTGTAGGATTGGAGCTGAAAGGGGTGTTTCTGGTACAACATCTTTTGTCTCGGCTTGCCCCTTGATTCAGACTGCCCCCAACTTGAGTGGCAAAAATATCATCCACAGTTTTTGCAACCACTGCAAGCACTTGCTGTTTGTTTAGTCCTTCAGCCTTCAAAGCCTCAATAGCCTGTTGAAGGTGTTCATGGGGATCAATGCTTGCCCCTACCTTGTTCTTACCACCTGCTTCCCCTTTGCCAAGTGTTTAGTTTTCTTTAAATGTAGCCAGTCCCAAGATTGGGGAACCTTTTGTCATGAAATTCCCGGTATGTGATGTGGTCGATGAGGGAGCCAATGTCTCGGAGGCCAGATTTGTCACAGTTCTCTGAAGATCTTTGATCATTCTCTTCAGCTCAGAAGTAGTGGGCTCACGGGTTTGAGATGATTGGGGTCCGGGTGCATCCATCATGCATAAGTCCATGCTTTCTGGAATGAACACCTCAGGCTTGGGTAGATGGGCCGGGGTGATGTATATGCTGGGGTCGAATGTGGATGGTAGTATACGGATGAGATTGAAGTGGGCAGGAGATGTTTGGTCATTGGGGTCTGAACGTGGAGCTATCGTCCGGTTGTCGATGAGATTTTGGACCTCATAACGAAAGCGGTAGCAACGGTCGGTGCCATGACCGCGCTGCTGATGGTACATACAGTACTTGGAAGGGTTATGTCTGGTTGGGAGAGGGTCAGGTAGAGGTTGAGGATCAAGGGGTTTGAGATACCCTCTTTCCATCAAGACTTTTAGTGCGCTAGTCAGGCTCATATAGAGGGGGGTGAAAGTTCTGCCCTGAGCTCAGGCTGGGCTGGCAGTTTGTAGGCTTAGATTAGCAAAAGGGTTGGCCGTGGCAACTGTATTGATTTCGGTGGGTTTGGGAATAACGCTACTACCAGCATTGGTACTCCCGGAAATCGCCCTCCTTGTCGGTTCACTTGTTCTGGGAATGATCCCACTGTTGAACGCATTCTCGACCTGAACCCCCAGTTCATGCAAACTTTGGAAAGTGAATAGCGGAGCGACTATCAACTTTTGCAACATATCATGCTCGAGGTTTCGCACCATCATCTGCACTTGATCCCTCTCAGAAGGGCGGCGATCTGCCATCTGTGCTGCCTTTGCTCTCCACCTTGCAACAAATTCCACAAAAGGCTCTATTGGGTTTTGGCAGGTTGTTTCAAGCTCTTGCATGGTCACTTCAACTTGGGTATTGTAGGAATACTAATCGACAAAGGCCTCAGCCAATTCTTCCCAGTCTTGCTTCACTTTGTCCTCCAACTTAGCGTACCAAGTGGCTGCTACACCCGACAGGGTTCTTCCATACAGAGAGA
This sequence comes from Camellia granthamiana, assembly GCA_036172215.1. Lineage (NCBI taxonomy): Eukaryota > Viridiplantae > Streptophyta > Magnoliopsida > Ericales > Theaceae > Camellia > Camellia granthamiana. The sequence goes on along the minus strand of CM069913.1, from coordinate 42,405,930 downwards.
GTTTCTGTGGCTTAGTCAGACCTATCGGCTTTAGGACATCCAAGAAAAGTCGGATATGTACCATTAGATCTCCAGACCCATCGAAACGGTCAATATATGGCATTTTGAATCTGTCTGGGAGCCGTACGGCAGACTCGGTGTGCCCATCCTCAATGTCGGGAATGGAGTTAAGGCCCTGTGCCTTCTTGAATTGCTTCTCAAGGTTCGCAATTTTCACCGTGGTCGGATCGAGGTCATTACCATCAAGGGGATAAAGCCTCTCATTAGGCTGCACCAGGGGTCTGACAACTCGGGTTTGAGCCAACCCTTCTTGGGGATCCAGACCCTGCAAATTTTCAACTGGTGGAAGTGGGTCAAAGTTCGGCTGGGGCCCCGAAGCTAGATGTGAGGCAGATGCCCCAGATGGGCGTTGCGTTTCAGCATTAGTCTCATCCTACACGACAGTTCCCTGATTTAACACTGCTATCACGGCCACTAATTCTTCCGAACCCTGTGCCATCACTGGTCTACTGATGATGTGACTGGTGACTGTCGGATCAGATGAACCAATGAACCCTGTCTGGCCCTTCTTTGCCTTATCACTGGCGAAGGAAAACTGGTTACCCTTGAACCGAATCTCTGACCTGACAAAGTCTATCAACACAAGTCCAATGAATCTGCGGGATATCGAAGCCTTCTGAAGCTACGGTTCCAAGACTACCTAGCAAAAGAGAAAATAGAGAGCATCTCAGCCTAATTTCACTAGAATGGACTTGAGCATAGCTGAATGACTGCACTCTTTACTGAATTATGCCCCAAATTCTGCCTGTAAACTGATACCCTCAGGTAAAATTGATTCCCCAAATATTGATGCCCTCGGGCTGGAGACCCAGACTTGCAAACTGATACATGCATTCCTTGTAGAGGCACACTCTAAAGGCACATAGCAAGCAAGTGAGAGCCAAAACACCCCTATGGAGGGGTATGGTTTCTCCGTCCTATTTTGTCAGCAGCTAGGGTTTTACTACGCACGCAGCGGTTTCAAACAACCTATAATCGGGTAAGCAACATGTCCTAGTTTGGAATGGTCATTATGGATTCCGAATATGCACTAGGTCGAATGGTCGAAAAGGGTGCCCCGGTAAAAATCGGGGTTTGTGTTCCCGTCGTGGCAAAGCCCGCAACCGATCAGCCTTATGGCACGCTTCTCGAAGCGAGCCTCCGGCAAACTGTTCTGGAATAGCATACGGCAAACACGGTGTCCTAAGCGCACCAATGCAAATGCAATGCAAAGAAACACATAAGTGTAGTCAAAACCAGATATCATGAGTTCGAGTCAAGTTCTCTAACTCCCCAGCAGAGTCGCCAAAAACTGTAGACGTCCCCAAACGTCCCGGGAGGGAATCCCCCGTTTTGTTCATTTGGGGCTCACTACAGTTTAGGACTCAATGTCACGGTCCTGTATCTAATCTCACATAGTGCAATGTAAGACCAATGAATCATCAAAGAGTCCAAATCCGGCAAATCGTTTTTGAAAATAGATTTTTTGAAAGAAGTGCCAAACATGGACTGCTTTGCTAGATACAGAGTCGCCACCTAAATATTTTATTTTGGGGGAATTTAGGAACCCTGACTCGTTGCCTAAGGCCACGTGTCCGTCATCACCAAAGTTGCCTCGGCTCGGGAACTTGGGTACGATTGGGGAAGGTCACTTCATGAGCACCCCCGCTCGCCTGATCAAAGATCGGCCTCTACTAACCATGATATCGAGTTTTGAAAACATTATGTGCTCTTATTCCGGTTATTAGCCTAGATTTACTACGTGATGCACACAGCATATAGACTGGATCGCCTGAATTGGAACAACGCATCTCATGTTTGTTTATTTTGAAAATGGTTTGATGGTGCTACCCGCAAGTAGGCTAAGACGTGGATTTGCCACCCTCGGGTGGGCTTAGAAAACGTAATGGTTTGCCACTCTCAAGTGGGCTTAAAACTCACAGTCAATGCATTATTCCAATTCAGATAATCCAACATTCACCCACAGGCATTCAGGCAGGGATATCACATAAGCACATAGCCTCATGATAAGCATGCTATCATGGCAGTCACTCACACGCATGCAAGGATGCTAAAGCATAAACACTTACCGAGTACTCCAAGCCAAAACAGAAGCTATGTTAGAAATCCATGCATGATCCTAACTATGCTGAAATGCCTAATGCAACACATGCAGGAATGCAACTACAATAGGCTCGGCTATTCTACAGATGGCATATGAAATGCTACAACTAACAAGTATTCAACTTGGAATTGAAATACAATACAGTTAGTATGATGCGCCGAGCCCGGTGCATGCAAGACAAATGAATGAATGCAAACATGCGAGCATAAGAATGCTAATTGAAACATGCCCTAATCTAACCATCAAAAGCAGGTAAATAAAAGGGAGAAAGACGTGGGGTTGGAAGACATACATCACACACACGCACACTTATTACAATTGTGCCCTCACTCGGAGGGTCCGAATGAATAATACAGTCCGAATAAATAATTACAGTCCGAATGAATAATTAAATATTACAAAACCCTAATTAATTAACAAATTAACTAGGAAAGCAATAGACTAGTATGCAAATTCATGGACCGCCTCAGCTCTGTCCGAATGATGAAAGATGCATGCTCGAGTTGCCCTGCGCGGAAATCCATTGCGATGCCCCGATTCGCCTCTGTTTGCAATTGATCTCGGAATGCTGTGCAAGGCTTTAGGAAGTTGCTGATTTCTGATTTGTTGCAACAGAGAGCAAGAAAGGGGCATGGCAAAGTATTTTCACATATGTATGCACACCTCGATCCTCGTGCCACCAATCACGCATCTCGATGCACGATGGCTGAGGAGTCGAATTGCACGACTCGATGTGAAATGAATGCACATATAAACACAACAAGGCCTAGACTCCATCATGGTTAATCCGGAGTGTTAGCGACCGGGAATTGAGACACGTTCCGTCACTTGGAGTACGAAACGTCCCTTGTTTCCCGTGCTTGGGCTAACTCCTATCCCAAACACAATGCAAATGAGATGGCATACACAATGCGACTAACATGTAACCTAGCATACGCAATGCTATGGACTAAAATGGCATACACAATGCACGTGATGTAACATGGCATACACAATGATCTAACATGCAACCTAGCATACGCAATGCTATGGACTGAAATGGCATACACAATGCACGATGGACTTACACCAATATGAGTGGACCTTGGCCACACCCACATCAGTGGCCATATGATGGAAATAAGACAACTGAAACGCATGCAAACATGCACGGATGCAAAGGACCGATCCTAAGGCATAACATGCAACTCTAACTAAGCATGACAGAGGATGAAACATGGCATAGAATAACACGATAGAGCTCTGAAATGGCATAAAAGATGGTCCCGAAACATGCAAACATGGCACATAATGCAAGCTAGGGGGCCTAGGTACCGAAACTAGTGAAGTGCGTTACTCTAGAGGTACCCAAAGCAATGCACCAATGGCAAAACCAACCCCAAACAGACCCTAGGCAGGTCTGAAACAGTGGGGAAATGGCCTAAAATGATGGCTCGGAATGCAACGAAATGGAGCTCATTCAATGGTCGGTAAATGAGGCATACAAGCCTGACTCTCAAACGCATTTAAAGAGTATAAAACATGACAATATGGCATTCAAACAAGCTCTGAAATATGATGTATAATGGCCCCAAAACAAGGAAATACCTCAGTATGTGCATGTAATGGACCCCGAAACTCAAAGCTAAGCAAGTGTATTGAACCACAAGCATGCAAGAAAAACACCATGAGACCATGAGACCCAAAAACAGAGCTAAAGCAGTCCAAAATATGCCTAAGATCAGTTTAAGGCGTGGCCAAAAAGTGCTAAAATCAAGGGTCAACAAAGCATGCAAAGAAAGCTAGTGAACCATGATTTACATTACAAGTATGTGAAGCACATGAGGGCTCACCGAACCAACCAAAAAAAGAAGTATGCCATGCTAAAATATGCCCGAATAACCACTGAAACTCAGTCAATGCATACAAAAATGATAGGCTCCTTTGGAGGGCCATCCAAGGGGTTGTTCCACACGTGTATGATGGACACACAAAATGGCAAAATGGCCTCTGGACAGAGGTTATGAGGGTCCTAAAACCCACCAAAAAGACCCTGAAATTAGTCTAGGAAGCATGCAAATGAAAGCCCCTTTGAAAGGCCTTGGATGGGATTGCTCTACACATGCAAAATAGACACTTCATATGGCAAAATGGGCTCCGGACAGAACCAAGGGGGGTGTTTGTTTCAGCTTTTCAGAGCCAACTTATGGCTTTTAGCTTTGAAAAAGTTATTTTGGACTGTTTGGTTAAACTTATTTCAAACAGCTTCTGATTCTAACAACTTATTTTAACTCAAAAAAGCTGATTCTGAGAAGCTGCTCACCCTTTACTTCTGATTATCAGTTTCTGCTGTGAACATGTTAATTTATGGTTATACTCTTAAATTTTTTTATTTTTTATTTTTTTAAAAATAGAAAAAGACTCAAATGGACTATAGATTATTATTATTATTTTTTATGAGAAATGTAGACAAACAAAAAATAAAAATTAATTGAAAAAATTATTTCACAGCTTATTTAACAAACACTACTCAGCAACTTAAATCTATAATCCAACAGCTACACCAAACAGATTAACAACTTCTGATTAAAGTCATAATCTATAATCTGTTAAGCTATAATCTATAAGCTGTTTTAACAGCTACACCAAACGGGGCCAAGGAAGACCTTAAAACTCACCAAATAAGGTCTGAAATGTGACTTTACAACATGCAAGTAGGAGCCCCTTTGGAAGGCCAAAAAGGCCAACTAACAAGACAAGGAGAGAGGGGGTCACCCCCCCTCTGATTTTGGCTCTCAAAATAGTATGCTAGCCACTAAAAATCCACTGGATTTTAGTGGCTAGAAGGCCAAACAAAGCATGAAACAAAGGCCTAGATGCAAGGCTCAAAACAAGATGCAAACAAGCATACAAGGGGGTAGATGACCCCCAACAGAAAAATGATCTTAAACAAACATGTTAAGGACCTCAAAATAAGACTTTTTTCAGTTTATGACAAAGCCCAAAAATGCTTGCAAACAAGGCTAAAGAATGAAACAAAACAATGTCAAAATTGGGGAAATAGAGACTTACCCTTGTAGAGAAGACCTCCAGCAACTTCTGGACCAAGATGGTGAGCCTTCAACCTCTACAAATCAGTTCCAAGATGCTTGGATGGATGGTGGAGGTGTTGTGCTAAGGGTTGGTGTGCAAATGGCCAAGAATGATGGAGTTTAGAGCTTGGGATGGAGAGATATGGAGAGTTGTATGCAAAGTGTCTTAACCAAATTCTTCAACCCTTGCAAATGGAGAGGAAAGCCTCTCTTATAGAAGACAAAGGGCCAAGGCTTCTTAAGGAAGCTAAACCAAAAAGGGTCAAGCTTCTTGAGGAAGCTAAACCAAAGGGGTCAAGCTTCCTCAAGAAGCTCAACAAAAAGTCAAGCTTCTCTTAGAAGCTAAGCAAAAAGGGCCAAAGCTTCCTTAAGAAGACAAACAAGAGGGTCAATGTGACGCCCTCACAATAATACATAATACCCATCATTTAGACATGAGGAGATATAAGAAAATCAACACTTTTCCATTCATCAGAGTAGTTCTTACAACAGTATTACATATTAACAACAAAAGCAAATGCCCTACGGGCTTACAGCTTTCCAAGTCAACACTTGGTTACACAAAAGAAGAGTACTAACTCTATACAAAATAAGCCCTTGGCTTGATATATATGTAATACAAACAAAATAACCAAAAAGAGTCTTCAACTCCCATGACCATCCAAGCTATGTCCTTGGAGGTGGCATGTTACTTATACCTGAAAATAATGTCCCATAAAGGGTGAGCCAACGCCTAGTAGAAATATGCTAAACACAGTATGAGCAGTGACTAAGACATTAGCAATTGATAAATGTTTAATTCCCATAAATCAATTCATAACCCGTTTCCATTACATGACCACTATGTCCATGTTCCATTTCATTTTCCATTTCTTATCAAGTTCACAATTTACAACAACGGCTCAGAACCTGGCTAACAATTTACATGAGATAGTGACTCATATTAAACATTTCCCATTTCACAATAGATAAGCATACTAGCTATATCAACACTTCGATAGATGAGCATATAAACTACATCAACATCTCAACAGATAAGCATACAAGCTGTATCCATACTTCAACAGATAAGCATATGAGCTATATCAACACTTCCATAGATAAGCATATGAGCTATATCAACACATTAACTGACAAGCATATGAGCTGTATCAGCGGAGTCCATCCCCTATCTCCTCCCAAACAACATCTGGTTTAGAGGTCCATCCCCTATCTTCCCCTAAACCGTGGAGTACATCCCCTATCTTCTCCCACACAACACAACGTATATACACATAGGTCATATACACAATCAATCAATACGTAACGTTAATGTATTCTTTCAACTGTCATACTCAATGACACATCCAATTGATTAGTTTTAGTTTGCCTAATCATTATGCATTATCTACAACAATCAAAACTACCATCCACCGGTAGCCCAAAGCAATTATTTCTAAACAGATAATAAAAGCTCCAACAGATAAAATATCAATGTTTTCAAAAGTGAGCGATTAATAAATCCAACTCCATCATTTTTCAATATAATGAGCCAATTTCACTATTTCTAACTCAATTCCAAATAATCACAATTTTTCCAAATTAATTATACTAATTAATTTATACAACAAATTGAGATCTTCTACCCCGTTTCCCAATATTGACCCAATGGTCTATATTTCAACAACCAACAACAATATCATTATTTTGAAACCCAAAATACACATTTTAGAATCAAAATAACAAATCCTCCTTTCCACATTTTCAAACCCTAACTTCCCAAAATCAACCATTTAACAAAATAACCAAAAATCTAGGTCAAAACCCATAATAGCGAGTAGGAATCCCTACCTCAAAAGATGACACCCAACGAAGAAGATGAAGAAAACAAAAGTGCTCCAAATTCCAAATTTCTCTGATCAAAAGATAGCCCTCGACGATCAACAACTTTTTTGTAAAGGCCAAAGGTGAAGAAACAACTCCTACTAGATCAATCCCTAGAGAGAAGTTGAGGTTTTAGAGAGAGAAGGTCTCTAATGGCGGTTTGGAAAAGTAAGAGAGAGAAATGGAGTTGAAAAAGTGATCCAAAAAGTCGGATCTCGGTTTTATATAAGAGTCGCCCCGCTCGAGCGTAGAAACCCCCGCTCGAGCGTCCAAACCGCCGCTCGAGCACCGGATACACACTCCCAGAACTTTTGCAGAACCAGGTCCCCGCTCGAGCATCCAACTCCCCGCTCGAGCGTCACACACAAACTCCCACTCGAGCGTCCAAACTCCCGCTCGAGCGTCCAACACTGTAGAGGAAAATACTGGGAGATGGAAAATCACGCTCGAGCGTCAAAACACCCGCTCGAGCGGAGAAGCAACAACGAAGGGCCCGTTCGAGCGTCAAAAGCTCAGCTCGAGCGTGAAGGCAAAAATCTGGGCAACTACTTTTGGTTTCTAAGCTCAACCAACCTGTTTCAAACCTGCCCAACACAACCCAAGACTCAAATACAAAGAGTAGAGGATGTAAACGAGATATACACAACAACCAACTCCACGGAACCTAAGTCCGGATACAACAAATAAAGAAGGGAAACTGGGATCGCTATAACCTCCCCTTCTTAAAGAATTTCGTCCCCGAAATTAAATACAAGTTTTCAAAAAAAAAAACAAGTTTTCTCCCTTTCCAACAATATTACAACATAATATTAAACAATCCGACCCATTACCGGTCAACCCCATCTCTTTTGAAGAGGCATTTCAATGTGTAACCTCCTATAAGATGTATAAACGATGTTTGATAAAGAGAATGCATGGCAATGCATAATAGGGAGAAGGAAATGCATGACAATGCATGACAGATGCACATGATGATGTGCGGTAAGGAGAATGCACGACAATGCAAGATAGAAAAAAAGCATATTAATGCAGAATAGATGCGCATGACGATGCGTGATAAGGAAAATGCATGACAATGCACATTGGTGCGCATGACGATGCGCAATGAGAAGAATGCATGCAATGCATGTAAAGTGCGCATGACGATGCGCGATAAGGGGAATGCATGACAATGTTAGATGGATGTGCATATCAATGCAAGTAATGTGCACAAAACAGTGCGATGCGCAAAATAGCGTGATCAATGAATGCATGCAAAATGCAATCAGGTAAGGTGCGCAAGACAGCACGATGCATGAATGCTATGATAGTAAAGATGCAAAAGGGTGGCAAACCCTAACTATGCCGGAATCATGAGAGGAAGAAAAACAACCAAGCAGGCACGTATACAACGCAACCCGAGATAAATTCCAAACACGCTGAAATCGCGTAAGGAAAGGGACACTCAAACCATGCCGAAATCGTGAGAGGAGGTCCAACAACAAACAATTAGGAGCGCATACAACGCAACCTGAGTCAAATTCCAAACATGCTGCAATCGTGTGAGGAAGGAACAAAGAGAGAAACATAGGGACGTATCCCGGTGTTTCGGAATGGTATAAGCATTGGAACGTATTCCGAACGCTTTTAACCGAAGGGGGAGAAACATAGGGACGTATCCCGGTGTTTCAGAATGGTGTGAGCATTGGAACGTATTCCGAACACTTTTAACCGACAAGGGAGAAACATAGGGACGTATCCCGGTGTTTCAGAATGGTGTGAGTATTGGAACGTATTCCGAACACTTTTAACCGAAGAGGGAGAAACATAGGGACGTATCCCGGTGTTTCAGAATGGTGTGAGCATTGGAACGTATTCCGAACACTTTTAACCAAAGAGGGAGAAACATAGGGACGTATCCCGGTGTTTCGGAATGGTGTGAGCATTGGAACGTATTCCGAACGCTTTTAACCAAAGAGGGAGAAACATAGGGACGTATCCCAGCGTTTCAGAATGGTGTGAGCATTGGAACGTATTCCGAACGCTTTTAACCGAATAGGGAGAAACATAGGGACGTATCCCGGCGTTTCAGAATGGTGGGAGAAACGTGGGGACGTATCCTGGTGTTTCGGAACGTATCCTAGGGTTTAGGAAAGGAAGAAGAAACATAGGGACATATCCCGGTGTTTTGGAAAGGAATGAGAAACATGGGGACGTATCCCGGTGTTTCGGAATGAAGGAAGAAACATAGGGACGTATCCCGGTGTTTTGGAAAGGAATGAGAAACATGGGGACGTATCCCGGTGTTTCAGAATGAAGGAAGAAACATAGGGACGTATCCCGGTGTTTTGGAAAGGAATGAGAAACATGGGGACGTATCCTGGTGTTTCGGAATGAAGGAAGAAACATAGGGACGTATCCCGGTGTTCTGCAAGGAATGAGAAACATAGGGACGTATCCTGGTGTTTTGGAAAGAGAGAGAAACGTAGAGACGTATCCCAGTGTTTCGGAATGAAGGGAGAAACATGGGGACGTATCCCATTGTTTCAGAATGAAGGAGAAACATAGGGACGTATCCCGGTGTTTCGAAATGAAGGAGAAACATAGGGACGTATCCCGGTGTTTCAGAATAAAAGATGCGGGCATTGGAACGTGTTCCAAATGCTCTAAACTAAAGGAGGTCTAACCCGTCGCACGCGCGAGGAGAAAGAATGATAATTGCAAGTGAAATGGTGCATAACAATGCAAGTAATGAGCATAACAATGCGAGATAGATGTGCATAATCAATGCAATGAATGGGTATAACAATGCTAGTGAAGTGGGTGCATAACAATGCAATTGGAACGTGCATCACGATGCAAATGGAACGTGCGCGACAACGCATATTTGAAACAAAATGCTGAATAAGGGAATACAAGCCTTAACGAGACCAAATTCAAACGCGACCTCCGATTTACCTTTCGGAGGGGTTTGCAACACACTTAGCTCAAAAAAACAGGCACACCCTGTTCATACCAGAGAGAGATAACATCTGCTGCTGCTTTAATTGCCATTCTGACTTGGAGTAGGCTTCAGCTTGGGGCCGAGATACACTCATACTTCAGAGTAGTGACAAGGCCTGAGGAGGTACATCCGGAGTACAATCACGGAATTTGCTGAAGGTGAAACACACTTAGATGCTTCGATTTTCCCTATTTTCTTTTGCTTTGCAGTCTGGAACCCATATAACTTCCGATAGGTCCTGGTTTTACTGTTCTCACATGACCTGGGTTGAACCGTGCGGTTTTATGAAAGAACGAATCTTGTTTTGCACAAACGTGGAGAATGGCACAGCACTTTGAGCACAAAACGATTTTATTTTTGAAATTGAGAGATGAGTTTTCGACCAGGTATTGAACCTACGACCGAACACAGCAAGACAACTCAACACGGAAATAAAAGGCACACAACCTAAACACCACTCAACAAAGGAAAAACAAGGTAAAACAACCTAAACACATCGAGACACGCTCAGAACGACTCAAAGCAAGAATCGAGACGAACAAAACAAGAGACATGACACAGAGACGTGTTACAAAGACGAGAGACCTCTCAGTGCACGAGGAGCCAGTTTTCTCCGGGTATTATTCCCACCCTTTCTCATTTGTGATTCTCACATCACTCCGCCCTCAGGCTCTGTTTTTCTAAAAAAACCCTTTTCTCACTTTTTCTCTCATCGCACATCTCTCTATTCTTTAATCTCTCATTTTTTATCCCTCCCCTGGGTGGTTAATGGATAAACAGGAAGTTGCGGGCTCTTGCCCCTAGCATTCTGCTAGATTCTCTTTCTTCTGCTCACCACAGTGAGTTTCTCCCACAGAGAGGCTGTGCTACAACTGGGTGTGTAGCAAATCTGTAGCTGACATCGGTTGACGATGCTCTGCTGGGGAGTTTGGACGTGATCAGATCTGTTCAGATGAGGGAGTGGAATATCTTGATCCATTCCAGTTCGTGCTTCGCACTTAGCTTGATACCTCGTTGCTCGGAGAGCGAGAGAGCTTTTAGCCCTTTTGCTGTTAACTTCAGTTGTGCCCTTTTCTGGCAGGTAGAATGCCCTTCTTGGCAAGTATTGTGGCAAATGGGTGTAGACGTCCCCGAACGCATCCCGGGGAGGGTGCGACTCCCCCCCGTTCTGGTTCGATATTGGGTTACTACAATTCGAAGGACTCGAATGTCACGGTTCTTAATCTTGAACCAAAGAGTCCAAATCCGGCAAATCATTTTTGAGAAAACAGATTTTTTTGAAAAAAGTGCCAAACATGGACTGCTTTGCCAGATACAGAGTCGCCACCTAAATATTTTTTTATGGGGAAATTTAGGAAACCCTGACTCGGTGCCAAAGGCCATGTGTCCGTCATCACCAAAGTTGCCTCGGCTCGGGAACTTGGGTACGATTGGGGAAGGTCACTTCGTGAGCACCCCCGCTCGCCCGGTCAAACACCGGCCTCTACTAACCATGATATCTTATTTTGAAAACATTGTGTGTTCTTATTCCGGTTATTAGCCTAGGTTACTATGTGATGCGCACAGCATACAAGTATAGACTGAGTCACCTGAACTGGAACAAAACATTTCATGTTTGTTTGTGAAAGATGGTTTGCTACTCGCAAGTAGGCTTAAAATGCAGATTTTGCCACCCTCGGGTGGGCTTAGGAAACATGGTTTTGCCACTATCTAGTGGGCTTAAAACAAACAATCAATGCATTGTCCCAATTCAAATAACCCAACCTTCACCCACAGGCATTCAGGCAGTTATATCATATAAGCAGTTAGCCTCATGGTAAGCATGCTATTCATGGCAGTCACTCACACGCATGCAAGGATGCTAAAGCATAAAACTCACCGAGTACTCCAAGCCAAAACAGAAGCTGATTAGAAATCCATGCATGATCCTAAGTATACAGAAATGCCTAATGCAACACATGCAAAGATGCAAACTATAGCAGGCTCGGCTATTCTAAACATGGCATGTGGAATGCTACAACTAACACGTATTCAATTTGGAATTGAAATACAAATGCAGTTTGTATGATGCGCCGAGTCCGGTGCGTGCAAAACAGATGAATGATGCAAACATGCTGTCATACTGTATGCTAATTGAAATATGCCCTAATCTAACCATCATAAGCAGGTAAATAAAAGGGAAGAAAGACGTGGGGTTGGAAGACATACATCACACTCACCCACACTTATTACAATTATGCCCTCGCGCAGAGGGTCCAAAAGAATATACAGTCCCGAATGAAAGAATAGTACAGTCCAAATAATACAAATTCCTAATTAATTAACAAATTAACTAAGAAAGCTGTAAAACTGGCATGCAAGCCAGGGACTGCCTTGATTCCGCTCCGGATGATGGAATGATGCATGTTTGGGCTGCTTTGCGCGGAAATCCACGACGATGCCCCAATTAGCCTCTGTTTGCACTTGTTCTTGAAATGCGTGTCAAGCCTCGGAAGACTGCTGATTCTTGATTTTGCTGCAACAGAGAGCAGGAAAGGGGCATAGCAATGTATTTTCACAAATGTATGCATGCCTCGATCCTCGTGCCACCAATCATGCATATCGATGCATGATGGCCGAGGAGCCGAATTGCACAACCCAATATAAGATGAATGCACATGAACACTATAACAAAACCTAACTCCATCACGGATAATCCGGAGTGTCAGTGACTTGGGAATTGAGACACATTCCGTTACTCGGGGTACGAAACGCGCCTCGTTTCCCGTGCCTGGGCTAACTCCTATCCCGAACACGATGCAATATACATGACATGCATGAAATGCAACTAACATACAATCCTAACATACACAATGCTATGGAATGACATACACGCTAAACGAGGTGATACACAACCGAGCATACACAATGCTATGGATGAAATGGCATACGCAATGCAATATGGGCTTACACCAACATGAGAGAGCCTCAGCCACACTCACATAAGAGGCCATCAGATAAAAACAAGACACCTCGAAATGCGTGCACGCGTGCACGCAAACCGAGAACGGACCCTGAGGCACCGAAATGCCACTCTAATGAGACATGGCAAAGACACAGAATATGACATGCAAACATGCAAAAATCAGTGGCAAAATGAGGGGCAAAACAGTCCCGAAATCCGGTAAAACGAAACCCAATGCATGAAATGATCCCGAAATGCGAAATTAGGCACCCGAAATGACTTGTAGCTATACAATACATGCATAATTTGAACATGACATGAAAATACAGAAGCAAGGAAGCTCCAAAAATCACATTTTTACAGTACAAAACATGGCCAAACAGCAATCACAAGTAGGGCTAAAATGGCATACAAAAAAGGCTCCGCAAGGGAGGCTATGAGGCAAGTGGTACATGCAATGCCCAAACAAAAAAATACCCTTCTACAACACTGAAGAGGGACCAAAAATATGAACATTTACAGTTTATGACATTCCCCAAATCAGTATGAAAACATGCCCAAAATGCAATGTAAGATTGAGGCCACAAGAGGGTATAACATGAAGTATGCAAAGAGTTCACCAAACAGCCAAAGACCCTTAATGAGATATGTCCAGGGGGTCAAAATATGGCCATTTTCAGTTCTGATCATGGCCTAAAAACAGAAGCAAGGTAGGCTAACAAAGCATGCAAAAATAGGGACCAAAGAGGGGCAATGAAGCAAGTCATACATGGAGGTCCCAAACAAGGTTTAGCCCTTCTAAAATGTTGTAGAGGGGCTCAAAATAGGCCTATTTTAAGTTTACATCAGGCCCCAAAACAGATTACACATATGCTAAAAATACCATGCAAAATAGTGGCATACAAGAGGGTATTGAAACAAGTACCAAATGGGGGGCTCAAACAGGGTTGAGCCCTTAAACAAACATGTAGAATAGCTCAAAAAAAGCCTAGTTTCAGTTAGGATCGGAGCCCAACATAGTAAGCAAATAGGCTAAAAAATTGTTGCAAAAATGAGCTACAAATGAGGGAAAAGGCTTACCTTTGGAGACCAATGCTTTTGTTGCTTCTTGGCTTGAGTTTGCTGCCTCTTAGCTGCTGGAAATCCTCTTAAGGTGCTGGAAATGGAGTGGTGGTGGTGGTGCTTGGTAGTGATGAAGAAAATAGGGCCAAACTTGAGAGAATGAGAGAGATAGAGGGAGATAGAGTGTGTATATGCTTGAGAGCAATTTTCCAACCCTTTCTCTAGAGCTGGGAGGCCAGCTACATAGACAAGAATGGGGGAGAAAAGGAGGGAAAAAAGTGGAGGGAAAAGGCATCAACTTTCCCTCCAAAAGTTTTCCCCGGATCCAGATATTTTTTGGGGAAAACAAGTATACAGCTGGAATGCACACACTGCAAGGAAGCTGGCCGGCTAGGTATTTTGGTTGCAGGTGGCCGGCCGGCCACCCCCCATGGCCGGCCGGCCAAGGGTCAAAAGGGTCAATTGGATTTTCTGGCCGGCCACCAGATATTGGTGTCCTCCCATGTCCCCTCATCACAACCCTGTGGTTCAAATCTGGAAAATGTAAAACAGGAGAGAGAACAAGCCACTTTTAGGAGGGGTTCAAAAGGTTCAAGTTGAATTTCTGGCCGGCCATATGATATTAGGGTCTTCCCATGTGTGTACAACACAAATATGTGGTTTGGGGTTGAAGAAGGTGGCCCTAAGGTGGTCAACATTGGCTCGGAAGTGAGAAAAACGGGCGTCGGAGGGCGCCGGAGGAATATAACTGGTTGCTGAGACAATTGCTGGCCTCCTACCCTTCAGTGACCTTCTTGGTGATAAAATAGAGGTACCTGTCAAAAATGAACGAAAACCGATGCAAAACGAATGCTCGGGGGCCAAAACACGCAGTTTGGGGTCCCGAAAATAGGCCGTTAAGCACCGAAAGTGGCATTCGACCACGAAGTGGGTCTCTCAGGCCTCAGTGTCCCTCACAAGGGAGTAAATGAGATGCATGCCAAAAACCGGAGCAGTCAGAGATGGTTAGGCGGTCCCGAATCGAGGCACACGGCCTGACGGCTCCGAAAACCGGGAACCGGGCTCCGAAATGGGCAAAATGGCCTACGGCCACGAAATG
This sequence comes from Camellia granthamiana, assembly GCA_036172215.1. Taxonomy (NCBI): domain Eukaryota; kingdom Viridiplantae; phylum Streptophyta; class Magnoliopsida; order Ericales; family Theaceae; genus Camellia; species Camellia granthamiana. The sequence goes on along the minus strand of CM069913.1, from coordinate 42,390,744 downwards.
TAGCCCACGGCCACTGAGAGATGGTCTATGGGACCTCTCCCTCCCCTCAGGAAAAGAAACAGAGAAAATCGAGTCTGGTTCGCAAACCGAGGCAAAGTACAAAAGAGGTTCGGAAGTCCGGAGGCAGGGCTCACGGCCGCGACTCTGAGACTTCTGAACGAGCACAATATGCAACATCACCGAGCGCTCAACTGGTGACGTCTGAGTCTTAAGGTCGGTCAAAAATGGGGTGTCTACAATGGGGAAAAGACAGAATACCTGACTCAACTGTGCCCCTAGCTTAGCATTTTGACCATTTTTTTGTTTTGATTTTCTACTAAAACAATTTTGATCAGCATAAGAGTTTGATTAACATGCTTGTTCAATTTTTGATTTGAAATCATGCAAGTCAGGCTATAAGCACTGAAAATTTTCCTTTTTTGGGTCCAAGAAACGGTCCAGTTTTTGGAAAAGATGGAACAATTTTCGAGAAAATTAGTCAACCTCAGTAAAAATTCTCAAAAACTATTTTTGCAAACGGCCACTTACTCAACGAGCATGAAACCTACTCCTGAGATGCACAACCTCGGATCCGAAGGAAAATTGTCCCTTGCTTAAAGAGAGCTGCATGGCAACGGAAAGTTGCCCCTTGTTTGAACGGCACCGCGGCGCATTGAATGGCAACGGAAAGTTGCCCCTTGTTTGGATAGCACCGCGGCGCATTGTAGTCAGTCCTCAAAGTGACGAACACAACCAAATTCTCGGATTCAGAGAAAGCAAAGATGATCAAAACCATTACATGGACACAGTCGAATTTTGAAGTGTTTTACGGCTGGACTTCAGAATGAAGTTGCCTACGTATCCCAAAGATGGGAATCAAGCCTTACGTAGTTCGGGGTTAAGGTACGCTCGGGTATTAACCTCTCCTTTTGCGCTCTAACTTTTGCCAAGGCGCCCGTCGCGGGTTTTCGACCTTGCAAGCTTTGTTCTTCTTTCTTTCTTTTTTTTTATATTCCTTTTTCTTCTTCTTTTTTTTTTGCATTTTTCTTTTTCTTTTCTTTTTGCATTTTTTGTACATTTTTTTTGTATATTTTTTTTGTCTCGCTCTAACTTTTGCCTGGGTCGCCCTTCTGGGTTTTCGACCCAGCGAGCCTATCAAAGGGTAAAAGTGTAACAAGTCTATGCCAAATGGTTTTAGGATCTCGAAGCCATCCGTACCCAAGAGAGTGGCTGTTGTATCGATTTGCAGAAGGATCCATCTCCGGCTCTTCGAGCACATCGGACATTTTCGCCCCTAGTTCGAGGGGTGCTTCTGTTCTAGCTCCGCAAGCTTCTTCTGATGAGGTCTGATCTTCTTAATCTGGCTTTGGTGCCTCTTGTTCGAGGGTTGTTTCAAATCTGGCCACACAGGCCTTATATTGCGGTTGACCGTTGAACACTCTGAATCCAAGGTCAAGGTTTGAAAGCAAGGGCTCAAGTCTCGAGGCTGAGAGCGATCCTAAACTGCACAATCTCAAGAGCGATTCCACACAGGTCTTCGCAGGACCGCGCAAAACACTTTGTTTTTGAAAATTTTTAAGAAAGCGACAAATCGCTCGCGCTGAAGACAGTGTGAAACCAGTCCGGATCAAGCCAGGGTCCTTCTCAGTACTCATGCTAACAAGCACGATTTCACTCATTAAGGGCTTAGCACGCCTCTCTTTCTCTCAATTGATCAAAGTTTTGCAAATCCCGAGGAATTCCTTCCTCTTCGTTTTCACCGCAGTGTTCAAAAAGTTTTGAAAAACTTAGGTCATTACAATGACTTCAAGACACAAAAAAGACAGAGTTCTTAGTCAAATACTGCCATCTCATTCAGAACTTCCGGCATAACTGGCACAAGGCAGAAGCAAATGCGAGAGCGTGAAAATCACTGTTGTTTCATTCAAAAACTGTTGGCACAATTGGCTCCAAGGTAGAAACAGACTCAAAAGAAAACGAAAAGACAAACACAAAACAAGCAAGTGATGTCCGAGGTAACACCCCCGGCATCACCCGACTCCAACCAAAATAGGACTGACTCGGTACAACAAGACAGACCCTAAACAAAAAGACTGACTCAAAACAAAGAGACAGACTCAAAATAACACAACAAGACTGACCCAATACCTAAGTCAGAATGTACAAAAACTAGCAATCACAGATGCTCAAAATGCGTGCCAGACGCCACATCCAAAATATGTCGCGGGTCGCCCATAGGTGGATCACTCCCCGATCACATACTCGCAGTATCCTCAAAATCCAAGAACTCTGTAGTGACTGACTTGGCCGAGGTAGGCAGGAGAATGACCTTATCGTCAATCAAATCTTGCACTTCATGACGAAGGCGAAAACAACTGTCGGTGCTGTGACCGGTTTGCTGGTGGTACGCGCAGTACAAAGTAGCATCGTGTTTAGCTGGAAGGGGATGCGGGAGAGGCCGCGGCTCAAGGGGTGTAAGATGCCCCTTTTTAGCCAAAATTAGAAGTGCCCTAGACAAAGGCATGTAGAGGGGATGAAAGACTCTGTGCCCCCGATGCAGATATTTTGAAGCCTGTGGATTCTCGCTAGACGCACTAGCAAAAGGGTCGGCAGGTGCGGCCTTGGATTTCTGATCTTTCCCGGGTGCAGGGTTGGGAACGGAAGGAACTGTTCTGGCATGACGGGGCCTATCCCGGTTTTCTACCTGGCTTGAACTGCCTATGGCTGGAGTGGGGAAAACATCATCCACGATCTTGATTGTGACCGCGAGCACCTGTTGTTTATTCATCCCCCCGGCTTTCAAAGCCTCGACTGCCCACAGCAGTCGTTCAATGGGATCGGTGTCTACCTTCATTTTGTTCTTACCTCTGGCCTCAGCCTGATCAAGGGTTTGGGTTGGTGATGGTACGTCATTGTTGGAGGCCATCTCCGGTTAGCTAAGCTCGATCACAATCCGTCCCAATAGCAGGGGTTCCTGTGGTACAAAACTTTCAACATATGGTGCGGCTGGTGGCAAAGTTGACATTCCGTAAGCGAGATCTGCCACGGACCTCTGGAGGTCACCTATCATCCCCATCAACTCGAATGTGGTGGGCTCATGAGTCTGGTACAACTGGGGGATCCAGACCGGGTGCGCCGCAGGCGACCTGGGTGGATGCGGTACATCAACGTCGGTCTCACTTTGTAGAGTGATTCCTTGATCTAACACGGCTGCCATAACAACGATCTCTTCTGAATTCTGCGTCATGATTGGTCCGTTATGCTGAACGGTGACTGATCAGATATCTGTCTTGCCTTAGCAAAGGGGGAACACTGACTATTCTATATCAACTCTCTGAACCCCCCCTTGAAAGGAAAAAAACAAGCAGCATTTCAGCCCAAATAGATCAAACACAAGTGTAGCCGAACAACTATACTCTACTACTGATCACTGTTCCCCCAAATCACTGCCCCAAAACACTGAATTGGATGCCCGCAGATATAACTGATCCTCAAGACACTGATACTGGTGCCCTCAGGCCTGATGCCCAAACTTTACAAATTGATATGTGCGTTCCCTGTAGAGATACACTCTAAAAGCACATAGCAAGTAAAAAGAGCCAAAACACCCCTATGTTGGGGTAGGGTTTCCCTGTCCTATTTTGTCAGGAACTAGGGTTTCACTACGCACGCAGCGGTTTCAAACAACCTATATTGGGTAAGCAACCTGTCCTAGTTTGGAATGGTCACTATGGATCCGAATATGCACTAGGTCGAATGGTCAAAAGGGTGCCCCGATAAAACCGGGGTTTGTGTTCCCATACTAGCAGAGCCCACAACCGGTCAGCCTTATGGTCATGCCTTGACAAGACAAGCCTCCAGCAAACCGTTCAGGAATAGCAGATGGCAAACACGGTGTCCTAGGCGCACCAATGCAAATGCAATGCAAAGAGACACATAAGTGTAGTCAAAACCAAAGACTCTGGGTTCGATCCCCAGCGGAGTCGCCAGAAACTGTAGACGTCCCCGAACGTCCCGGGAGGGAAATCCCGTTCTGTTCGTTTTGGGCTTACTACAGCTTGGACTCAAATTGTCACGGTTCGTAATCTGAACCAAAGAGTCCAAATCCGGCAAATCGTTTTGAGAAAACAGATTTTTGAAAGAAGTGCCAAACATGGACTGCTTTGCCAGATACAGAGTTGCCACCTAAATATTTTATTTTGGGAAATTTAGGAAACCCTGACTCGTTGCCTAAGGCCACGTGTCCGTCATCACCAAAGTTGCCTCGGCTCGGGAACTTGGGTATGATTGGGGAAGGTCACTTCGTGAGCACCCCCGCTCGCCCGATCAAAGATCGGCCTCTACTAACCATGATATCTAGTTTTGAAAACATTATCCGTTCTTATTCCGGTTATTAGCCTAGATTTACTATGTGATGCGCACAGCATACAAGTATAGACTGGGTCGCCTGAATTGGAACGAAACATTTCATGTTTGTTTTGAAAAATGGTTTGATGGTGCTACTCGCAAGTAGGCTAAGACGTGAATTTGCCACCCTCGGGTGGGCTTAGAAAAGACGGTTTTGTCACTATCTAGTGGGCTTAAAACTCACAGTCAATGCATTGTTCCAATCCAAATAACCCAACCTTCACCCACAGGCATTCAGGCAGTTATATCACATAAGCATATAGCCTCATGGTAAGCATGCTATCATAGCAGTCACTCACACACATGCAAGGATGCTAAAACATAAAAACTTACCGAATACTCCAAGCCAAAACAGAAGCTAATTAGAAATCATGCATGATCTTAACTATACAGAAATGCCTAATGCAACACATGCAAAAATGCAACTATAGCAGGCTCGGCTATTCTAAACATGGCATATGGAATGCTACAACTAACATGTATTCAACTCGGAATTGAAATACAAATGCAGTTAGTATGATGCGCCGAGCCCGGTGCATGCAAGACAGATGGATGAATGCAAACATACTATCATACTGTATGCTAATTGAAACATGTCCTAATCTAACCATCGTAAGCTGGTAAATAAAAGGGAGAAAGACGTGGGGTTGGAAGACATACATCACACACACGCACACTTATTACAGAATTGCCCTCCTCGGAGGGTCCGAATAAATAATATACAGTCCTGAATAAATTATTACAGTCCGAATAAATACAAAACCCTAATTAATTAACAAATTAATCTAGGAAAGCAGGTAAACTAGCATGCAAGCTAGGGACTGCCTCGGCTCTGCTCCGGATGATGGATGATGCATGTTTTGAGTTGCCTTGCGCGGAAATCCACTACGATGCCCCGATTAGCCTCTGTTTGCAGTTGTTCTTTAAATGCGTGCCAAGCTCCGGAAGGCTGCTGATTCTTGATTTGCTGCAACAGAGAGCAAAAAAGGGGCATGGCAATGTATTTTCACATATGTATGCACGACTACTCTTCAGGGAGTGTAGTTATCGATCCTCGTGCCACCAATCACGCATATCGATGCATGATGGCCGAGAAGTCGATTTGCACGACTCAATATGAAATGAATGCACGTATGACCATAACAAGGCCTGGACTCCGTCATGGATAATCCGGAGTGTCGGCGACCGGGGAATTGAGACACGTTCCGTCACTCGGAGTACGAAACGTACCTCGTTTCGCGTGCTTGGGCTAACTCCTATCCCAAGCATAATGCAATATGCATGGCATGCATGAATGTAACTAAGATACAACCTATCATGCACAATGCTTTGAAATGAAATGGCATACACAATGCTAGATGCAACATGGCATACACAATGCTATGAATTGAAATGGCATACACAATGCATAATGGGCTTACACCAATACAAGTGGACCTCAGCCACACTCACATAGGAGGCCATTAGATGAAAATGAGACTCTCGAGATGCGTGCACGCATGCACGCAAACCGAGGACCGAACCTAAGGCACGAATGCCACTCTACCAAAGCATGGTAAGGCATGGAACATGGTATGCAAACAAGAAAATTTCAGCACTGAAATATGATGCTGAACAGCCTCGAATCATGAAAACATGGCACCCGATGCATGAGGTGAGACTCGAAACTCAAAACTAGGCACATGGAATGACTTACAGCTATACAAAGCATGCATTATTTGCACATGAAGTATGAAGACAAAGTCAAGGCAGTCCCAAAACATGGACTTTTCCAGTTTAAAGCAAGGCCAAAAAGTGCTAGCAAGATGGCTTAAATTAGCATGCAATTTTGACTAGTAAACATGGTTTACATGGCAAGTGTATGAAGCAGGTAAGAACTCATCAAACCAGCAAAAATTAGTGAACTAAACATGTCAAAATATACCCAAATCATCATGGAAATGCAGCTAATGCATGCCAAAATGAGGGGCTTCTTTGGAGGGCCATGCAAGGGGTTGTTAAGCATATGTAAGATGGACATTCAACAAGGCCAAACCAACTCTGGAAATGGCTCAAGAGGGTCCCAAAACCCACTGAAAAGGGCCTGGAACAAGACCTAGAGGCATGCAAAAGGAGGTCTCTTTGGAAGGCCAAAAAGGTCACCAAACAAGACAAGGAGAGAGGGGGGCACCCCCCTCTAATTTGGGCTCTCAAAACAGTGTCTAAGCCACTAAAAATCCGCTGGATTTCAGTGGCTAATAGGCCAAAACGAGGCCAATGCAAATGCTCACATGTATAGCTCAAAACATGGAGAAATAAAGCATGGAAAGAGGGAGATGACTCCAAACAAAAATGGAACCTTAAACAAACTCAAAGAGGAGGTCAAAACAAGACCTTTTCCAGTTTATATCAAAGCTCAAAAGTGAACACAAATAGGGCTAATCTACCATGCAAAAATGGCCCTAAAAGGAGAGATAAAGGCAAGGGACAGCAGCTGGCCCCAAATGGAAAAGAACCCTTCAAAAAAGTTGAAGAGGGGCTCAAAACAAGGCACTTTATAGTTTACATCAATCCACGAAAATGAACACAAGTGAGGCTAAACTACCATGCAAGAAAAGGCCTAAAAGAGGGGTAAAGAGACAAGTGATAGAAGGAAGTCTCAAACTGAGAAAGACCCTCGATCAAACATGAAAAGGGGCTCAAAATATGATCATTTCTAGTTTGGGTCGGAGCCCAAAAATGCTTGAAAGCAAAGCTTATAAATGAAGTAAGAAAAGACTAGTTTAGGGGAAAAGTGTGCTTACCCTTGAAGAACAACCTTTCCAGCAGCTTTTGGTCCAAAAATCTGAGCTTCCAACCTCTGAGAGACAGCCTCAAGGTGTTTGAATGAGTGATGGAGGTCTTGTGCTATGAGGTATAGTGCAAAAATGTAAAGAAATCCAACTTCCAAGCTTTAACCACAAGCAATATAGAGAGAGAGGAAGCTTTTTGCCCTTTAAAAACTCAGCCCCCTGTCAAAGAGGAAGGCCTCTTGCTTATATAGAATCATGCAAAGCTAAAGCTTCTTGAACAAGCTTTTCAAGAGCTTCATCCCTCCATACACGTGTATGGAGGGCAGATATGAGGAATCCAGCTGGTACAAAAGATCTTCCCGGAAACCAGCTGTAATAGGGGGGGTGCCGGTCATCAGCAATGGCCGGCAGTGCCACACTGATGGCCGGCAGGGCTCCATCAGTGGCCGGCAAGGGCAAAGCCATGGCCGGCAATGCACTACAGGGTCCACTCTGAAAGGACCAGGTCAGGGTCCAAAAATGAGACAGAAATGATACAAGGTTCGGGAAACCCGAAAACCCGAAACGGCGACGTTCCGCTGCGACAGTCGAGTGCTGGGCGAGGAATCGAACCAGCCGTTGGGTGTACCTACAAGCACAACTAAGTCTTGAGGACAGTCAAAAATGGGGTGTCTACACGGCCCAACAAATTGGAGACCTACACGGTCGGCCATACAAGGCCTCAAACGGTGCCATACCGATACTCGACTGGAAACTGTTGTTGTAGGCAAACTCCACTAAGGGCAAGTGCCTCTCCCACGACCCACTAAAGTCAAGGACACAACCTTGAAGCATATCCTCAAGGATCTAAATAGTACGCTCGGACTGTCCGTCAGTCTGAGGATGATAAGCCGTACTAAAGGTCAACTTAGTGCCTAAGGCACTCTGCAAACTCTGCCACAACCTAGCAGTAAAACAAGGATCTCTATCTGAGACGATCGTCACTGGGACCCCATGCAACCTCACTATGTCCCGAATATACAAGTCGGTAAGATGATCTACCGAATCTCTCACGCGCATAGGGATAAAGTGCGCCGATTTAGTCAACCGGTCTACAACCACCTAAATAGCACCACTACCCCGCTGAGTCCTCGGAAGACCTACAACGAAGTCCATAGTGATATGCTCCCACTTCCACTCGGCAATAGGCAAGGGTTGCAACAAACCCGCTGGCCTCTGATGCTCGGCCTTCACTTGCTGACAAGTAAGGCACTTAGACACGAAAACTGCCACATCTCTCTTCATTCCCCGCCACCAGAACTGGCGACCCAAATCCTAATACATCTTAGTGCCTCCCGGATGCACCGCAAGGCGTGAATGGTGAAACTCTCGGAGTACTTCCTCTCAGCAAGACTCCGGCACAAACAAACGGTCTCGGTATCTCACACTCAGGTCGGGATACACCGTCAAATCCTTCTCAACCTTCCCACTGGAGATCTTCTCTCGGAGGGATTCTACCTCAAGGTCACCTCTCTGTGCCTTTAACACTCGGGTCACTAGTGTAGGCTGCGCAACAACAGAAAATAAGGCCGCAGCCTCAACAGATTCGCCCAGAAGCAAATCAAACTCACCAAGCGCCCCCAACATCTCCCATTCCCGGATGGCTATACAAGCGACATCACCTATGGATTTCCTGCTAAGGGCATCGGCCACAACATTGGCCTTTCCCGAGTGATAATGCAACTCAAAGTCATAGTCCTCAATGAACTCCATCCACCTCATCTGCCTCAAGTTCAAGTCTCTCTGTGTAAACAGATACTTCAAACTCTTATGGTCCGAGAACACCTCGAACCTCTCACCATAAAGGTAGTGCCTTCAAATCTTCAAGACAAAGATCATCGCTGCTAACTCTAGGTCATGTGTAGGGTAGTTCTTCTTGTGTATTTTCAATTGACGTGAGCCATAAGCTACCACTTTCCTCTCTTGCATCAACACACAACCCAAGCCCTCTCGTGAGGCATCACAGTAAACCGCATAACCCAAACCTCTCTCCAGAATAATCAAAACTGGAGCAGTGGTCAATCTAACTTTCAACTCCTGGAACGACTTTTCACAAGTCTCACTCCATACAAACTTGACCCCTTTCCGTGTTAATCTAGTCAACAGCGAAGCTAGCCCGGAGAAATCTTTCACGAACCGGTGGTAATACCCAGCTAATCCCAGAAAACTACGGATCTCAAAAACGCTCTTAGGCTGTGCCCAGTCTTGCACTGCCTCGGTCTTGGATGTATCAACAGACACCCCTTCCCCGGATACCACATGGCCTAAGAACTTGACTTCTCCTAGCCAGAACTCACATTTCTCAAATTTGGCATACAGCTTATGGGCTCTAAGCAACTCAAGCACCACTCTCAAGTGTTCCCCGTGCTCCTCCTCAGAAGGCGAATAGATAAGAATGTCGTCCACGAAAACGACTACAAAGCGATCCAAGAATTCCCGGAAGATCCGGTTCATCAAGTCCATAAAGACTGCCGGTGCATTGGTGAGCCCAAATGGCATCACCAGAAACTCATAATGACCATACCGCGTACGGAATGCCGTCTTCAGAGTATCCTCCTCCCTGACCCTCAACTGGTGGTAACCCGATCTCAAATCTATCTTAGAGAAACAATGGGAACCCTTCAACTGGTCAAACAGATCATCTATACGGGGCATAGGGTACTTATTCTTAACCGTAGCCCGATTCAACTTTCGGTAGTCGATACACAATCTCAAGGCACCATTTTTCTTCTTAGCAAAGAGGGCCGGTGCTCCCCACGGCGAAACACTAGGGTGAACAAATCCCTTATTTAGCAATTCCTGGAGTTGATTCTTCAACTCACTCAACTCGGCTGGGGCAAAAGGATAAGGTGCCATAGAAATTGGCACCGTGCCGGGCACTAAATCAATAGAGAACTCTATCTCTCGGTGTGGTGGCAAACTGACGAGATCCTCGGTAAAAACGTCCGAATACTTACAAACCACCCTCGGCAATACAATCTGGGTCTCATCACACTCACCACTCATAAAGCTAGCAAGTAGACCACTAAGCTCACTCCGCCCTCTCGGATCACACACCGGTGGCAATACACTACCAACCCGATCCCCCAAGAAATGGAAACACTCCTCGCTCAAGGTACAAACTGTAACCCTCTGGCGGTAACAATCAATAACTGCCCAGTATGACGATAGCCAGTCCATACCCAAAATAACATCAAAGCCCTTCATGGGCAAAACAATAAAGGGAAAAGGAAGCCTACGGTCGGCGACCTCTATATCACAACCTCTACATCCGTGTTTCAAAATCAATTCGCCCCCAACAGGCGATACAACACACATAGAAGATGCTAATAGTGCCAACTCCAACTCCAACACAAATGCAAATGCAGCAGATACAAAAAAATGAGATGCACCCGTATCAATCAACACACTAGCAACCGAGTTGCAAAACAGGAAGGTACCTCTCACTACTGATGGAGCCAGTACTAAGTCCTGCGCGGTAACAGCATACACGCGCCCTGTAGGCCCCTGATCTACCTGCTTACCTCTAGGAGCAAAAGATTGCTGTACAGACTGGGATGACGAAGCTCCCGGATTGGACCTCAAGGCCTGCACAGACTGAACTGGCTGATAACTCTGCGTCTGCCTAGAACCAGACGCCCCCGAAGTGGCACTCAACTGTGGGCAAAACCTCTTCAGGTGCCCAGGCTGACCACATTGATAGCAAGACAAAGGCTGGCCCCTGCCCTGACTCTGGCCCTGAGGTCTAGCTGAAGAAGAAGCAGCTCGCTGACCCCCTCCCTTCTGCGAACAAACCGAAGACTTGTGACCCAACTGGCCACACGTAAAACAAGTCAAGCCTCCCTGATTACCTCTCCCGGAGCCTGCACTCGACACTGGAAAGGTCGATCTAGCCAAACCACCCTGAGACTGCTGAGGGTTAAAGCCCCTCTGTCTCCTGCCATCACCCTGACTATCCTGGCTCCTCTTGGAGCCTCTCTGCCCTTCCTCCTCCTCCTGCATCATAATCTCCATATGAGCTGCAACATCCACCAGGCATCTATACTCTCGAATAAATGACCCTCCAACCCTTAGCTTAAGTCCACGCCTCAACATCCGCTCAAACTCAAAGCAACGGCGTTCCTCGGACGCCACAAGTTTAGGTGCAAACCTGGACAAACTAGTAAATGTAGCCTCAAACTCGGCCACTGACATACCCTGCTGTTTAAGCTGGCAAAACTGTTTCCTCAGCTTCTCCCTAGCAGCTGAAGACAAGAACTTCTCCTGAAAGGCATCTACAAAAGCCCCCCATGCACCACCAACACGGCCTTTCTCGTACTTCCACCATTGACCCGTATCTCCCTTAAGCTGGAAGGATGCCCAGGTCACCTTCAATGCTCCGTCCTCGATGCCAAGCATCTCAAATATCTTACTCATCTGCTCTAACCACTCGTCAGCCTTAAGTGGCTCCTTCGAATCCCCAATAAACTCGTCCGGATTAGACCGGAAGAACTCCTTCTTCAAGAAGGAAGGACCTGCCTTAACAACCTGATTCTCAGCTCTGAGAATACCCAAAGCTCCTGCTATCTCTCGGGCCAAGGCACCCATAGCCTGCTGACCCACTGGCTCGGCCACATTGGCTTGACCAACTCCCTCCTGCATTGCTGGAACGTCATCCGGTAAAGGCACTTTCTGCCTCCTAGGCCTACCACGCCTACCACCTCGTCCTCGTCCTGACATCCTATTAAAGGTAACGAAGACGGTAGCACATTCATAAATGTGCCGAAACTAAACACTCGCATCCTAATGTATGGACAAATGTAATTCACTCCACGTAAGCACATAAACACATAAGCACTTACGAATTTCATTCCCGGATAATGATAGTCCCAAGGCGTTACTAGAGTTCCAGTTAGAAACAGCATTGATCAAGTGCTTTTCCAACAAGACTCACAGAAACCCAAGGATCCAATCAATATCCTAGAAATCAAATCCCATACCTAAGTAGTCACATAAGCATGTTATCACATAAGCATATAACATTACATCTAAGTCTCTAACAATCGAGACAAACCCATTGTGATACTAATCACTTCCCACGTACCCAAAGTATTCGAACCCAGTACACTCTGATACCAAGTTGTAACGCCCTCACAATAATACATAATACCCATCATTTAGACATGCGGAGATATAAGAAAATTAACACTTTTCCATTCATCAGAGTAGTTCTTACAACAGTATTACATGTTAACAACAAAAGCAAATGCCCTACGGGCTTACAGCTTTCAAAATCAACACTTGGTTACACAAAAGAAGAGTACTAACTCTATACAAAATAAGCCCTTGGCTTGATATACATGTAATACAAACAAAATAACCAAAAAGAGTCTTCAACTCCCATAACCATCCAAGCTATGTCCTTGGAGGTGGCATGCTACCTGTACCTGAAAATAATGTCCCATAAAGGGTGAGCCAACGCCCAGTAGAAATATGCTAAACACAGTATGAGCAGTAACTAAGACATTAGCAATTGATAAATGTTTAATTCCCATAAATCAATTCATAACCCGTTTCCATTACATAACCACTATGTCCATGTTCCATTTCATTTTCTATTTCTTATCAAGTTCACAATTTACAACAACGGCTCAGAACCTGGCTAACAATTTATATGAGATAGTGACTCATATTAAACATTTCCCATTTCACAATAGATAAGCATACTAGCTATATCAACACTTCGATAGATGAGCATATAAACTACATCAACATCTCAACAGATAAGCATACAAGTTGTATCCATACTTCAACAGATAAGCATATGAGCTATATCAACACTTCCATAGATAAGCATATGAGCTATATCAACACATTAACTGACAAGCATATGAGCTGTATCAGCGGAGTCCATCTGTAACGACCCACATTCATGTCTTAGTCATGCTTGCATGCATTTATGTGTTTTGTCATGATAAGCTACATTACAAGTCCTGCCTTGTTTTGTTTAAGTGTTGGTTTGCATGCTTTGTTCCCTCCTTGCCGACTCAAGCCTAAGTTATGTTAAGCCTAAGTCATGCCAAGCCTAGGTTGATCCAAGCCGAGGTCATCCATAAGCCTAAAACTATCTTGGAACCACTTTGATTGACCTCCATTTTCATCCGGGCATATTGGCCGAGATGATTATCATCTAGGCCGAGGTGTGTATCACCAAGGCCGAGATGTGTATTATCTAGGCCGAGATGTCATCCCTGAACCCAAGTGATCTTGTTCCTGGACAGGTATGACCTAGGCTGAGGTGTGGCACATCTAGGCCGAGGTGTGGCACAGCTAGGCCAAGTGTTGTCCTTCCTAGCCGAGATCATTGTTCCCTGACTTGCCGATGTTTTGTCCTTAGCCGATGTTATCACTTGCCGGAGTGCCCTTGCCACCAAGCTTGTTGAATACGCTTTGCCTTACACCTGTCTTGTCAATCTATCACCTTTTTAAGGAGAACCAACCAGCCATTGCCACGTGTCCGAGCTGAGTGTTAAATCAGCCGGCAGAGAGAGAAACCTATCATTTGTTATATCCTTGTTTTGAAGAGGAGAGAGAAGCTCTAGGGAGAGGGAGAAGAGTTCTTGAGAGAGGAGTAGATTTCCAAGCTTGATTCCTAGAGATCGAACCGTTAGATTTGTGTTCTAAGGTTAGATTCTTGATTTGCTCATGTTGTTCTTTATGTTTATGTTATTGCATTGCACGATTGAATATGATTTGTAAGCCATGCATTGTTTTGAAGTTCGGTTTTAAAAAGAGAAAATAGCATTCATGTGTTCTTCAAGAAAAGTCATGTTTTGATCCAAGAGTATGCATCAAGATCCTTGTTTTCATGTTTGTTTTCATATGATCTTCAAGTATGGGTACCCAGGTCCATGTTTTCGAACTCATGGCATGAAATCCCAGATTTTGTAATGAACAAGTTATGATTTTTAGCATTCATGTTCTTCACGTTCATGTTCATGTTCTTCATGTTCTTCAACCTAGATTTCCAGACTTCACTTTCCGAAGTGTAGTCACCGAGATCACCCTTACCTAGACCTCACACTTAGGCCAAGCATCGTATCTCACCTTGGCCTACCTCGCATGATCACTTGCACCTTTAGTCTGTCTTGCATGAACACCTCGGCATGCAGCCGCACGCCGAAGCCCTGGTAACCACACCTCGGCCAGGTGGTGTGGGACCTCGGCTTAGACCTGGTTGGTACCCAGCATGTCTTCCTGACATGAAAAACAGTGTTTTGACTTCCAGCATGTTTTCCCGAGATCATTTGCATGTATGAAAGACTTGTTTTGAGATGTGTTTTCAATGGACCTTGCCATGTGTTTGTAGGACTTGGACTTTTGCCTTGATCCCGACGTCCCAAGAACTATGTGAGTGGTATTTTTAATAAAGCTATGTTGTAAATGTTTTGACAAGCTTTGCTTTACTTGAGGATTTGTTAAGAATGAATGAATACCCCTATTTTATGTATCAAGTATAAGTTTTGCTTACCAAGTATAAGTTCTGTTTTGGATGACATTCTCGGGAAGTCCGTACGTGCCAGGGGACTTTAAGCATAAGTGGCACAAGTCCGTACGTGCCAGGGGACTTTAAGCATAAGTGGCACAAGTCCGTACGTGCCAGGGGACTTTAAGCATAAGTGGCACAAGTCCGTACATGCCAGGGGACTTTAAGCATAAGTGGCACAAGTCCGTACGTGCTAGGGGACTCTAAGCCTAAATAGCACCCTTGTTAAGACATCGGCCACCGACGGTCTATGGATGGGTGTGCTCGATTCCGAGGTGTTATGTCTTCGTTTTGTTCTGTCCGAAATGTCATCACCCCAAGTACATGTTTTGATACAAGTTATGCTAAGTACATGTTTTGAACGAGTTATGATATATGTATATGTTTTGAAGAAGCTATGGCATATGTATTGTTTTGACAAGGACCTCGGGAATCATTCATTTAAAACCTTTATTACTTGTACCATTCACTGAGTATCCAAGCTCACCCTCTCTATGTATATATGTAGGTATCAAGCTAGAAGTCGGCTACGCCGAGATGTGTGTTTTGAGCCCGGTGTTTTGTATGCATGTTATGTCGGCGTTTTGGTGTTTAAGTCGGCAACCTTGTATTTACGTCGGCAATTTTGAAGACTTATGTATTTTGAACATGTCGGCTCTAGCAGCCCTTTTATCAAGACGTAATATGTAATTTATTTTGTTTATATATCCAAGTTGTAAAGCTATGTAATGATGTATGCCATTCCATTTGACTTATGCACAGCTCTTATGGACCACTTGTATTTCAATATATTGCTTCCGCGCATGTAAGCCCTATATATTATACTCTGATTGTGTGTGAATTTGAAAGTTAGCCTTCGGTAATCTCGGATTACTGGCCATCACGGCACCATCCTACTAGGGGCGGGTTGGGGTCGTGACACCATCCCCTATCTCCTCCAAACAACATTTGGTTTAGAGGTCCATCCCCTATCTTCCCCTAAACCGTGGAGTACATCCCCTATCTTCTCCCACACAACACAGCGTATATACACATAAGTCATATACACAATCAATCAATACTTAACGTTAATGTATTCTTTCAACTGTCATACTCAATGACACATCCAATTGATTAGTTTTAGTTTGCCTAATCATCATGAATTATCTACAACAATCGAAACTGCCCTCCACCCGGTAGCCCAAAGCAATTATTTCTAAACAGATAATAAAAGCTCCAACAGATAAAATATCAATGTTTTCAAAAGTGAGCGATTAATAAATCCAACTCTACCATTTTTCAATATATTGAGCCAATTTCACTATTTCCAACTCAATTCCAAATAATCACAATTTTCCCAAATTAATTATACTAATTAATTTATACAACAAATTGGGGTCTTCTACCCCGTTTCCCAATATTGACCCAATGGTCTATATTTCAACAACCAACAACAATATCATTATTTTGAAACCCAAAATACACATTTTAGAATCAAAATAACAAATCCCCCTTTCCACATTTTCAAACCCTAACTTCCCAAAATCAACCATTTAACAAAATGCCCAAAAATCTAGGTCAAAAACCCATAATAATGAGTAGGAATCCCTACCTCAAAAGATGACACCCAACGAAGAAGATGAAGAAAACAAAAGTGCTCCAAATCCCAAATTTCTCAGATCAAAAGATAGCCCTTGACGATCAACAACTTTTTTGTAAAGGCCAAAGGTGAAGAAACAACTCCTACTAGATCAATCCCTAGAGAGAAGTTGAGGTTTTAGAGAGAGAAGGTCTCTAATGGCGGTTTGGAAAAGTAAGAGAGAGAAATGGAGTTGAAAAAGTGATCCAAAAAGTCGAATCTCAGTTTTATATAAGAGTCGCCCCGCTCGAGCGTGGAAACCCCCGCTCGAGCGTCACTCACATACTTCCGCTCGAGCGCCGGATACACACTCCCGGAACTTTTGCAGAACCAAGTTCCCGCTCGAGCGTCCAACTCCGGCTCGAGCGTCACACACAAACTCCCGCTCGAGCGTCCCATACAAACTCCCGCTCGAGCGTCCAACACTGTAAAGGAAAATACTGGGAGATGAGAAAATCACGCTCGAGCGTCAAAACACCCGCTCGAGCGGAGAAGCAACAACGAAGGGCCCGCTCGAGCGTCAAAAGCTCAGCTCGAGCGTGAAGGCAAAAATCTGGGCAACGACTTTTGGTTTCTAAGCTCAACCAACCTATTTCAAACCTGCCCAACACAACCAAGACTCAAATACAAAGAGTAGAGGATGTAAACGAGATATACACAATAACCAACTCCACGGAACCAAAGTCCGGATACAACAAATAAAGAAGGGAAACCGGGATCGCTATCTCGGAGGATGGGTCAAATGCTTCACAGCTGGCACAGCTGTGTTGCACTCAGGAAGGCCAAAAAGTAGAAAGCTGGCTGACCAGCTGTAGGGTGGTCGGCCGGCCACTTCCCCCTGGTCGGCCGACCAGGGGTCAAAAGGCTCAAGAAGAAAAGCTGGTCGGCCAGCCCAGAAAGATGGCCTCCCAGGTGAATGCAACTCAGTGGGTGATATGGGAAACCAGAAAAAGTGACCCAGGAGAGAGGAAAACCAGCTTTCTAGCAAGGTTCAAAAGGGTCAAGAAGAAAAGCTAGTCGGCCTAACCCATATTGGTGGCCTCCCAGATGAGTACAACACAATAGTGGTATGGGAGACCCGAAATTATGGCCCAAAAGTGAGGAAAACCAGCTTTCTGTCAAGAAAATCGGCTGGAGGAGAGAGAAAATGGTCTCCAAAAGAATTGCTGGTCTCCCACTATAGTACCACCTTCCAAACAATTAGAAAATAGGGTCCATACCAAAAATGAACCCTAAACGAGGGTTCGGGGGCCAAAACGCGCGGTTCGGAGGCCCCGAAAACAGGCTGTAAGGCACCGGAAGTGGCGTGCGACCACGAAGGTGGTCTCCCAGGCTATAGTGTCCCTCTAAGGAGAGGAAACAAGGTGTGTGCCAAAAACCAGAGCAAACGGAGGTAGTTAAGCAGTCCCGAACCGAGGCACATGGCCGATCGGCTCCGAAAACTAGAAACTGGCCTCCAAACGGAAAAAATGGCCTACGACCACGAAACGTAGCCTACGGGCCACTGAGAGATGGTCTACGAGACCTCTCCCTCCCTTCGGGAAGAGAAAACAGAGAAAACAGGACTTGGTTCGCAAACCGAGGTAAAACACAAAAGAGCCCTGAAGTCCGGAGGCAAGGCTCGCAGCCGAGACTCTGAAACCTCAGAACGAGCACAATATGCACTATCACCGAGCGCTCAATTGGTGACGTCTGAGTCTTAAGGTCAGTCAAAAATGGGGTGTCTGCAGATAACCATTGAATCTTGAAAGATTTCAAACATATGTCTAGGACTACCAGTAAATGAAGATGGCAAAACAGACCTTTGACCAATTTGTCCAGATCGCACATAATCTGGATCCATATCCAACAACTCTTGGTAAAGCTTAGCCCGAAGTTTTCCTTGATTAAGCTTGTAGTATATCAATCGATTTTGCTCAATTACAGCCCAAGCATCTACCAAAAACTCTTGAAATAGTTTCCCACCTCTCAAAATTGTTGAATACTTTGTGGGTCGTTCAAACAAACGATAACTATAAAAATTCATTTGAGTAAGTCGATCAGTTGAAGGCCGATCATACTGAACATTCCACAATTTCAACTCAGGTTCCCATCCAAGCTCACCATATGGAAATAATAGAACATAATGTAATGGCAAGTATGTTGGGTGACATTCATTAATTTGCATCAACTCATTATTTCTTCGGAAATGTAAAATAATATCTCTCATTCTATTTACCTCTGTTCCATCACCTGGTATTACAATTGCAATCTCATCTGTAGTTGGTAGGTTATACCGACGTCGATCAGTTGTTGAATTGTAATGAAGATGAGCAGGTAGATTGTGTCCTGCCGAGGCTAATTGATGTAAAATGGCATGAGCCTGGCGATATTTATCTACAAATGCATTGACTTGCAACAAACTATCCTGAATAGTTTTGAGAACATCCCTTCTCAAGTTAGGATTTCTACGATTACGAATTTCTAAAGCTAAATAAGGGTCATAGATATACAGCTGAGCATAACTCGCATCCTGCCCTGGTTGTGGTTGTAGTGATCCTATTCGATGTCGCAATTCCTCATGAATTGAGAATGATGTAGGGCCCCTTCCACTGAGTACTCTGGGATCCAATGTAGCACCAAGACTTGTAAAAGCATTGGCTGCATTGTACACTCGAGTATAACTTCGAAAGGATTTTGATTGATCATTATTCCCATCATACAATGCCTAAAGTGGTGGAGGGGGTGTAATAAGTAAAGGTAGCCTAATCTTTCCTTCCAAACAGCAAGTTTCAAATAAGGGACGCTTTATAGATGATTTTGTCAATTTTTCATCCATCCAATGTAAGGCTGAACAATAATGACATAATACATCCATCTTGCCAAGATAATGGCGGCAAGAATCTTTGTGTGCCTGGGCGTCAATTGATATACTCGTAGACAAATCTTCTAAGTCATCATCAGTACATAGATCTTGTTGAAGAAATCGATTTATAGGTGTAGACCTATGAATATTTGTGTATAAATAAAATTCTGTAAAACAAAATAGTATGAGTAAAAGTATGTATTTGAAGATTAGACACAGTAGTTTACCGATTCCTTTGTGAATTTAAAGATGTGCTTGGCATAGAAAACGAACATATAGAATGATGGGTAACCATTGTTCGTTTTTGTGCCGACTGAGAATCTTCAGTTATTGTTTCCCACTCCAAGTGAGTGCGATCGCGACGAATTGGTGTTAAAGAACGTTGTCTTAGTTGAACACATTCTTCTAATCCCTCTTGCTCTCGTTGCAAGCATTGAAATTATATTTTTCACGCTCTCGCCGTGCCCGTTGGGCCAATGCAGCTTTTGATATTACATTATCATTTTGTGCCTAAAATGAAACTATCTTCTTATTTCTTCCCTTTATCTTAATTTTGTTTTCTATTTTATTTGTTTTATACATTTAATAGTGTTATCTTTATTTTTTATTTTTTTTATTTCTTCACTTTCTATCTTCTTATTTCTTCCCTTTCCTTTTCCCTTTCTTTGTTTTCTATTTTATATATTAAATAAGAATTAAAAACCTATCTTATTTAGTTTTTCCTTTCTTTATATATTTTTTCTTTATTTCTTCGTTTCTTTTTTCCTATTCTCTTTATATAAGTAGCATCTTATGGATGGTACATTATAAATGCACACGTATCCATGCAAAATAAGAATAAATAAATTTAAAAAACACATACAAATAATAGCAAGTTACAGGAAAATATATTACAATCATTCTACAAAAACGACATAAAACAATAAATTCATTTTATACACGCATATATTTTAACTATTCAAAATTTTGATTAGTTTTGCATCATATTTTTAAAAAAGAATACATACCACTTAACATGCATTTGTCATTCTCTTGCCGCAAGGA
Organism: Camellia granthamiana; assembly: GCA_036172215.1. Classification (NCBI taxonomy): domain Eukaryota; kingdom Viridiplantae; phylum Streptophyta; class Magnoliopsida; order Ericales; family Theaceae; genus Camellia; species Camellia granthamiana. The sequence continues at coordinate 42,370,516 of CM069913.1, read as the reverse complement.
GCCATCTTTTCTTTTCCTTTAGACATTGGGTTGACATTTTCTTTATCTTTTGCCTAACAAATATAAATAAAATATTGAAAAAATTAAAAAAATCTTATATAATCTTATATAAATAAAATACATACAATATTTGACTTGATTTTGTACTTACCGCACGAACACGGATAACATTAAGGTCGTACTCATCACGGATGACCACACCAACATTTCTACATGGAGTTGTAGGAGGAGGCCTACAGAAATAGATTGTGAACAAATTAAAATCTATATAATAAAATAGTAATAGTAAGAGTAAAAAATTCAAGATTGTCTTTGGTAAAAAATTCTTTTTCTTTTTACCAATTTGGTGTTAAAGAAGGTTGTCTTGGGTTAATACATTCATTCGATCTTTCTCTTTCTCGTTCTCGTCGCAAGCGTTGTCCCAATTGGTACGCAGAACATGGCTTTTGATTTTTTTTCACGTTCTCGCCGTGCACGTTGGGCCAATGCAGCTTTTGGTAACACATTATCATTGTGTGCCTAAAATGAGAATATTATATAAGAAGGTGCATAAAATGTGAAGATTAACTAACTAGCTTCCCTTTCATCATGTATTTTTTCTTCCTTTTAACTAACTTTTCCTCTTCACTCGGTTAAGTTGTTAGTCATATAAGAATCAATGCATGTATTTATGAAATTTAAAAAGGAGGGGAAAAATAATTTGAAAACACATTAAGCACACAAAACTGCAAACTCACTATGCACGCACTTATTGGTTTTAAGACACTACTCATCTCTTTACAAAATGTATGTTGAAAAGGTAAATATTAGATCATTGGGTACGTAAAATGTGAATATTAGCGTGTAATGTCTTGTACTTTCCTTTTCTCTCTTTTTGTTGTTTCTGTTATATTAAAATGCATTTTTGTCTTTTTCTTCTTTCCTTAAGAACTTCTTATAAGAAAAATAAAAATTAAAAAAAATTATATTATGTGGTTTCCTTTTCATCACATATTTGTTCTTTCTTCTTATTTTCCTTTTTCATTTTCTTCTATTATATTTTTATTATGCTATGTTGTAGATGCAACATATTGTACAAATGCAACATATTTTTATCATACAAATAGACAAACATATTAAAAATTCAAATTAATGTTCATACAAATGCATTAGCATGTTGTACAAATGTTTACTTTAACATGCTTCAGAAAAACATTTCACATTCAATAAAAAGAATTGAATAAATTTTTGAAAAAGAAACTTTTGAAAAATGCATATAAAAAATAGTATATGACACTATGCAATTCCTTAAAAAATCTATATAATATTCGAAAAAAAAACTTTTAAAAATTGTTGAGAAACCATACCATGGGATGTGCATTTTTCTTTCCTTTCCTTTGCCATAAGGAATAGCTTTTTTTGTTTCCTTTGATATTGCTTTGTCTTTTTCCTTTGCCTTTGCCTGTAAAAAATAAGTAGAATATATTTATAAATTATTTTTAAAATGATAAGAAAATACATGTCCAATGTTAAAGTGACTTTTAGGCTTACCTCATAAATGCGAATAGTATTAAGGTCACGCTCATCGCGAATAACAACATTAACATTTCTTTCTTGAAGAAATCGAACCTATACATACAAAAACTTTAGAGTGATAAATAAAACTTTATACACATAAATAAGAAAATCAGTAAAGGGAGGTGATATTACGGTTCGATGTAAGTCCCCATCCACCTATAAAGTATGAGGAAAAAAAATAATTAGAATAGTGATATTGTCCATAACTGTTGTACTTAAATTTATAAGAGAGGTACTTAAATTTATATGAAGAGAAAAAAGAAGAAAAAAAACTTACTTGACCAAAAATAGTGATATTGTTCATAGCTGTTGTACTTCAACCTAAAAATGTTTGGTTATATAATTTTAGACGCAAAGAAACAAAAAAATTAGTAATAATAAAAGTTAACATGGATTTCATTGGCAATGAAATGTTATTTCCAAATATGTTGTTACCAAATCGAATAATAAAATTCAAAATTTTATTTAAATAAATAACTGCCATGAATAGAAAATACTTAACGGGTTACAATCAAGAGGAAAATAAATAAATAAAAAAATAAATTTCTAAGAAAAAGAAAAAGGTCAACAGATACCAGAGGCACATGCCTTCTCTATTTAGAATGGTACAATTTTTTTTAAAAAAAAATTTATAACAAAATGTTAAATACATTTTTTTGGGTTAAGTTAAATACTCGGTGAATTTGATTCAAAACAAAACGGATTATGTTAAATACTTGCGTTAAGTTAAATACTTGTAAGTTTAATACATTTTTTTTTCATGAAGACAATTAAAGTAATACACACACACGTAAGGATTGACCAGAATTTTTGAAATATAGCATAGAATATTATATTTCCTTCAAAAAAAAAAAAAAAAAAAAAAAAAAAAAGACTCTCTTGCTATATTACACATAAATGTTAAAATGCCAAGTCTTTCAAATTTTTCTTTTAATTAGGAACTCTAGATATTCACAAAAAAATTAAATGAAAAATATTTATCATCTGTACATTAGAATCACACAGCAAATAAATATTACATTTGAATGGTACAACTAAATAAATATATTACACAGCAAATAAAATGTTAAATAAATTTTTCTGAGTGCCAGTTTAATTTTTTTGTTGCAGGAAGATCAACTAAATAAATCACCCTTACTTTCTTTATAAATAGCTCCAAACAAACAGTACCTTCCCCCTTTCCTTCTCTCTCTCTACATTCTTTGCGAAACCCATAATCAAACTCACATTTTCTGAGTCAAACCAGCATTTAGAATAGATGTTTTTTAACAATCACATTAAAATGATAAATTAAAACTGGAGCACAATAAAATGATCTAAATTTGAACTTTTCTCTCTGTTAATTGACTTCAATTTTATAAAGATGAAATTAAAACCAAAATCACACAACAAATATATTACATTTAAATGATACAACTAAATAAATATATTACACAGCAAATAAAATGTTAAATAATTTTTTTTGCGTGTGAGTTTAATTTTTTTGTTGTAGGAAGATCAACTAAATAAATCACCCTTAATTTATTTTTAAATAGCTCCAAACAAACAGTTCATTTCCTATCAGACTAATTTGTACAATACAAAGCACTAATCACAAACCAAGTCCCAAATAACCTATCTCTCTCTCTCTCTCTCTCTCTCTCTCTCTCTCCCTACATTCTTTGAGAAACCCATAATCAAACTCACATTTTCTGAGTCAACCCAGCATTTAGAATAGATGTTTTTTAACAATCACATTAAAATGATAAATTACAACTCGAGTACAATAATTGTCCGAATTTGAACTTTTCTCTTTCTTAACTGACTTCAATTTTATAGAGATGAAATTAAAACCAAAATTAAAATCCATTATAATCATAAATATTTTAAAGTTCACCATTTATGACTTGGAAAGTCCAAACATAAATTTATGCCCAAAAAAAAAAAAAATTCACCACATAAGAAAGCCATTTTATAAGCAATAATGAATAATTATTTCATCAAACAACTAAAGTAATACACACATATGCATTGACCAGAATTTTTGAAATGCAACATAGAATATTATACTCCCTTAAAAAGGTGGGGAAAAAAAAAAAAAAAAAAGGAACATAAACTCTCTTGCCATATTACACATAAATGTTAAAATACCAAGTCTTTCAAAAAAAAAATTAAATGAAAAAAAAACAGTCCCTTTCTTTTTAGAATCACACAACAAATATACTACATTTGAATGGTACAATTTTTTTTTTTTATAACAAAATGTTAAATACATTTTTTTGGGTTAAGTTAAATACTTGGTGAAGTTAAATACTTGTAGGATATCTATAACGGATTATGTTAAATACTTGTAAGTTTAATATTTTTTTTTTTCATGAAAACAACTAAAGTAATACACACATATATACATTGACCAGAATTTTTTGAAATACAACATAGAATATTATACTCCCTTAAAACGGTGCAAAAAAAAAAAATCATAAACTCTCTTGCCATATTACACATAAATGTTAAAATGCCAAGTCTTTCAAATTTTTCTTTGAATTAGGAACTCTAGATATTCAAAAAAATATATATATGAAAAAAACAGTCCCCTTCTTTTTAGAATCACACAACAAATATACTACATTTGAATGGTACAATTTTTTGTTTTAATTTTTTATAACAAAATGTTAAATACATTTTTGTGGGTTAAGTTAAATACTTGGTGAATTTGATTCAAAGTAAAACGGATTATGTTAAATAATTGCGTTAAGTTAAATACTTGTAAGTTTAATACATTTTTTTTTTCATAAAGACAACTAAAGTAATACACACATATATACATTGACCAGAATTTTTTGAAATACAACATAGAATACTATACTCCCTTAAAAAGGTGCCACAAAAAAAAAAAAAAAAAAAAAAAAAAAAAAAAAAAACATAAACTCTCTTGCCATATTACACATAAATGTTAAAATGCCAAGTCTTTCAAATTTTTCTTTCAATTAGGAACTCTAGATATTCAAGAAAATGAAAAAATTGAAAAAAAAAACAGTCCATTTCTTTTTAGAATCACACAACAAATATATTACATTTGAATGGTACAATTTTATTTTATTTTTTTTATAATAAAATGTTGAATACATTTTTATGGGTTAAGTTAAATACTTAGTAAATTTGATTCAAAGCAAAACAGATTATGTTAAATACTTGGATTAAGTTAAATACTTGTAAGTTTAATACAATTTTTTTTCATGAAGACAACTAAAGTAATATACACATATATACATTCACCAGATTTTTTTTGAAATACAACATAGAATACTATACTCCTTTAAAAATGTGCCAAAAAAGAAAAAAGAAAACATAAACTTTCTTGCCATATTACACATAAATGTTAAAATGCCAAGTCTCTGAAATTTTTCTTTTAATTAGGAACTCTAGATATTAAAAAAAAATTATGAAAAATATTTATCATCTGTACAACACAGAGCACTAAAATATTTATAAAAAAATATTCAAAAAAAAAATTGATAAAAATATTTATCATCTGTACCAAAAAAAAAAAAAAAACATAAACTCACTTGCTATATTACGCATAAATGTTAAAATGCCAAGTCTTTTAAATTTTTTCTTTTAATTAGGAACTGTAGATATTCAAGCCTTTCTTTTTAGAATCACATAACAAATATACTACGTTTGAATGGTACAATTTTTGTGTAAAGGTATATCGTAGTGATGTCTCTCTCTATATCTTGCATACATGTGTGACCTACTAAATGAAATGTTCTTTCGTTAAAAGGGTGACTAAATCATGGTTGATTGCATCTATTTTTGAAAAACAAAATTGAGCATGTAGAGTTCTTCAACTGAGCATTCCAGTGATTAGTGATGCGCTTGATGGTTTAGTAAGTTGAATAGAAATGAATAATGCCTTTTTGTCAAACAATCCTATGGGCACCTAAGCCTAGGTTTTTATTTTGGAAAGAATAAATAAATAAAATGGAGAATAGAAGCCCATATTACATCAAAAGATATCATTACATAACTACGATGAAACAACCCGACTATACCTCACTAAGGGCACAATGCAAGTAGCAGTGCACACATGATTTTCAATATCAAGTTAATCTACAAAACTACCCACTACTACTATATCTAGCACTCAAGCCTCCAAGAAGAACCAAAAAATAAATAATTGTGAAGGTCCTTGGGTTAGGGTATAAGAGAGAGTACTTGACTTCTTTCTAATAATGCAGCAAAATTGACCAAATTTAAACAATTCTTAACCAAATTTTAAAAATTTAAGATAGACCAATTTTATGAATAGCGACGTAATCAGTTAAATGTTTTACACTTCAATTTACCCACCGGAGTTAGGACAACCAATCCTAATCCAAGCTTTAAGTTCTAACAACAACAATAAGGAGTTAGGACAACCAAACCATGATGGTTATGATTAGTAAATTACTTAACTCTCTCTCTCTCTCTCTCTCTCTCTCTCTCTCTCTCTCTCTCTGTTCATCAAATTTGAGTGAAAATTTGATTAAAAGCTTGATCTGATATGAATACTCCAATCCTTACTCTCTTCGCATCTTCAAATCTTTTCAAAAAAATTCCAAACTTATCCTAAAAACCATCTCCTATCCATACCATTTTTTATGAAAGAAAACCATCTCCTATCCATACTCTATTTTAAAATTTTATCAAAAAAGATTAAAAGTATTATTATTGGAGATTTGGTGAAATTTTTTGTTCATCCTTGATTTAGTGAAAATTTTGGATCTATTATGTTTTTCCTGTGTATAATAGCCAAATAATTTTGAGACCAACCTTATGTGTAAGGACCAAATTTATGCTTAATAGTTCAAATAATTGACAGTAATTCTTTGATGAAAAAATAATTTATGCTTAATGTTTTTTTTGATTAAAAAATTGGCAATAATTCTGATTAAAAATTGACAGAAATTTGGTGATGAGAGACATTTCCTCAATGTTTAATAGTTCTGAGAGAAATTTGGTTCACAATAATTCTGGTTAATGTTTTATCAAAATTGACAGAAATTTGGTTCACATAATGTTTTTTTTAATTCTTTGATGAAATTTAGTTCAAACAATTTCTACTTCATAGTTCAAATAATTGGCAATAATTGACAGACCAACTATTATACACAGTTGACAGTAAACACAATGTGTATAACCTTTTTTTTTTTTTTTTGAACAGCAAACCAATTTCTGCTTAATATTTTTTTTGATTAAAAAATTGACAATAATTCTGATTAAAAATTGACAAAAATTTGGTGATGAGAGACACATTTCCTCAATGTTTAATAGTTCTGAGAGAAATTTGGTTCACAATAATTCTGCTCAATATTTAATCAAAATTGACAGAAGGCACGATGTAAACAATTTTAAGATTAAAATGCAGTAATAAAAATTTATTTAAAAAAAATTTTTTCTTAAAAAACTTGTAACATTTTTGCTTGTATTACATGCTCTTCAAAACTCAAATAAAATAACAACTCTCCCTAATGTTAATGCAAATTAAGAAATAAACATATAAGATTTTTAATATTCACCAATACTGCAAATCAAAATATAAGAGCAAGTAAAAAAAAAAATGTAAACACTGACAGAAACTAAAGTTATTGTATACTAAAAAATATTACTAAATCTATATACTAAAGCACATCAGTATAATGTAGGCATTCAACTCATCTTGGTAATGAAAAAAAGAAAAGAAGCAGAAATATATGATATTCTACCAAATTGTTATCAAAATGCTAGCCCATATTCTGTCTATGATACCAAGAACCCTTTTATTTACTCTCCATTTGTTACTGTCAAGTTTATTAAGGGCCTGAAATGCAGAAAAATTTGTAGAGTAATTCCAATTTCAAGTGTAAACATAACAAATTGGTTAGACCAACTCCCCGAAGCTATTTGAAATTAAAATCATCCAAAAGCACACAACACCTCAAAACTAAAACTCATTTAAAAAATAAAACCCATTAAACATAACAAATTGGTTAGACCAACTCCCCAAGCTATTTGAAATGAAAATCATCCAAAGCACACAACATAGAAGAACTAAATACTGTTCAAAAAATGTAAACAAATTAAAACCCATTTAAAAAATAAAACCCATCAAGTATTAATTGAAATCCAAAACCATTTAAAAAATTAAATCCATTTAAGAAACATAATGTTAAAATTAAATTGGATAAATTACATTTTAATCCAGATGATAAATTACATTAAACTGGATAAATTACATTTTAAGATCAAGTATTATATATCTATCTATTATTGTAGATTAATCTATTATTGCAAAACATTTACAAATGATAATATTAAATTTTAAAAAAAAATAGTAAACTAAAAGCAAATTGAACAATTTAATTCTTGTGTATAATAGCCAAATAATTTTGGAGTCCTTTGCTGTTCCAATTCTATGCTTTCCAAAGCCCCAAACTTATTTTATGCTTTCCAAAGAAAAACATTTAAGGTTTTGAAAACACTCAAAAATAAACTATAAATTTGAAAATGCATTTTGAAAATTCCCCAACAGGAAGTATCTTCTAATTTGAAAACGGAAAAAGAAAAATTAAAGGAAGTGAAAAAATGTTGATTACTGGATTTTTTTAGTGTTTATGATTACTGGATTCTTATGTTTATGATTACTGGAATAGGAAGTATCACTAAATGTTTATGATTACTGAAGTATCAATAAATGTATGATCCAAAATACAACACCAAATAGTTTGAATGTCAAAACTTACAATTAATGTAGTTAGCAAACACATGAAACTAAACACAGTATAAAACCCATTTCATTAATCCCTGAAAACCATTTCATAGAAACCTATTTCAAAACCAAAATATAGAGCCGCAAACATACAAACCGAAATCATACAAATCCGAAATCAAAATACATAAATAGAAATACATAAATACCAAAATACAGAGATTCGAAAACTTATTTCAAACCGAAAGAGGGATTAGTGACTTTGCAATATCAAAATACATAATCCCTCAGTCTTATTTTGATATTTATATTTATTAGTGAATAAAGATCAAATACACCCATATTGTAATAAAGATCAAATCACATGGTGCATTGTAGCTAAGGGGCTGGGTGACTCTTCATGTTTATTACCTACATGATTCTCTCGGTAACAAATCTTGGGAAATTAACAAATCATAACACACATTAATGATTATTTTTTCTCTTTCTCAATTTACTTAACAAAGGTGAGACCCTATGTCCACTCATAATTTTTTTTAGACTATTTTAAAAAGATAATTAAAAGTCATCTTTTAACTTTTAATGCATTTTGAATCATATAATCTCTCACATTTTTTTAACATATTTTTTCAAAAACAACATAAAAATAAAAAATAAAAAATAAAAATCTAACTTTTAATCATCTTCTCAAAAGAACTCTTTATTACTTGATTAAGAACTTTCCATAAATATTGTCAAATGTCATTTTGAAACCACTGAATAATTACCAACAAACTTACCCTTAGATTTCACATCAAATTAAGGGCCTTTGGGTTTTTCAAGCTCACTAAAAGAGTTGTCCTCCAACTTCTGAATCTTCTTTGATAATATAGTTCGTTCTTGGTGGATGGGTCGGACTGGTCCAAGTTCTTCTAGCTCAGATCCAAATGGTCAAGCCCACCAAGTAACCTACAAACAAGTTCAACGGGGAACGGGGTAGTCCCCCAGTGAACCCTCCGACGAGCAAATTAGTAGAGGAAGTAGAGAATGTAGGGAGAGAGAGATGGGAGATAGGTGACTTAACCCTCTTCTTGTCTTCAATGTTTGCTTATATCCTTTGGTAATCATTTCGCTGTCTCTTCTGACCTGCCCTCCTCGTCGAAAGTGGTCCTGTTCCGATGGGAAGGTGTTGTCGTAATAAATGCTGTGATGGGCTGCATTAATGGTGATATGCAGTGGCAATAACTTTGTAGATCTTTGTCTGCTGATGTGGCTCGTCCTTCACCTGCCATGTGTCTGAATGCCATTGGCTCTTTATGCCATGTTGGAATCCAGCTGTTCTGGACTTCATCGGCTGGGTTATGTATTGGGCTCCAATTGATGGGCTTGGATTGTTTATAGTGGTTCATGGCCTTTGTGGGCATGTCCATGTCATTCTTGATGGTGAATATCAAAGTGAAAGGAAAGCATTTGAGTAACCAAAAAAAGGAAAAGCAAAGCAAAAACTTACCACTATTTGCAATAACAAAAATAAGCAGGTATAGTGCTGGATAAATCTGACATACTTATTTCACTAATCCCTCAAACTTATTTCAAAATACATAAATATCGAAATCATACAAACCCATTTCAAAATCAAAACCGAAATCATTCAAACCCATTTCAAAATCAAAATTAAAACTGAAACCATGTCGTTGGTATTTATGGTGGATTGATCCGCCAAAATTCTGCAGAATTCATATGCAGAATTCTTGCCAAAATCATATGCAGAATTCTTCTTCAGTTTTTACTCAATAGCAAAGCAATATATATCAGTTGGCTCAATATCAAAGCAAAAGCCAAACGTTACCAAAGCAATAACAAAAGAAAAACAATAAGAACCAAAGTAATAAACTAACTGAGCAGCCGAGCAGGATGTCAAGTAGCTGAAGTGAATAGCCGAGCAGCCAAAGTGATGAAAGCAAAAGCTCTGATGAAGGCAAAAGCTGAGAGAGGGAAAAAAAAAAATTCAAGAAGAAGAACAATTACCCGAAGAAGAAAAATTCAAGAAGAATACTAAAGTTATGTTTTCAATAACTCTATTGAACCCAGCAATATCATGTTTTCAAATAGCATGTTTTCAACACTAAATAATATCATGTTTTCAAAACTCTATTAAAGTCATGTTTTCAAATATCATGTTTTCAATACTGAATTGGCTCAATATCATGTTATTGAAATTCTGAAATTAACATGAGATAACACATGAGTCATTGAAATTCTGAAATTAACATGAGTTATTAACATGATTTATTAGTTGTCCATGAGTTATTGAAATTTTGTTTCCTTTATTTTAGCATGAGTTATTAACATGAGTTATTTAACAGGAAATCAACACCCTACACACCATGTATCGAGCAACAATTGTATTTACACCCTTAACGCTAATTATAACCGCCATTAATCTTCAGTGAATATTTAAACATGAGACCATGTTATCTTGAAGAGAAAAATCTACAGATGATGGTTAGTTTGTTACAAAACAATTACTTACCAAGTCAATGTGTTTTGTTTTATTCATTGTTTAATTACTAATTTTATTATTGGTGCTTTTCTGCATTTGCATTGTGATTTGTAGGATGTATAATATGAAAAAATTGATAAGGAAGTTTCCACACAATAAAAGGTAAAACAGGGGGTAAAAAGGAAAATGTGAAGTTTGAATTCTAGAGTCATTGACTTCTGTGCAAAATAAAATCCTTGACTGCAGAAACTAAGAATGGGAAGATTATGAATTAAAAAAACTTAGGAAACTGAGATCACATAATGCAATAGCAATACAGCATTAACCAGTTTAGTTTGTTATCTATTGAAAGGAAAGCACAAAATAAACTCACTTGGCTCATACAAATATGAATAGCCTCCAACACCTGTAAAAATAATTAGCAAATATAATAAACGTATGTTCATCTAACTTCAAAGTGGAAAATTGAACAATTTAAGGCAGACTATACAATAAGTGACACTTAAAAAAAAGAAAAAAAAGATTATACAATAAACGACATGTTATAGGATGTATCTTATCATGGCATGCTAAACATAATCTATGTTTTGGCCATTACCGTAGCCAAAAAAAATGACAGAACATAACAGTATATTGAGAATGGAAAAAGGGCACTCTCTCTCTCTCTCTCTCTCTCTCTCTCTCTCTCTCTCTCTTCTTTTGTGGTTGTTCAGGGGACCAGGAGAATTTGAGCAAAGCTCACACTTCAATGATTGTGTCAAATCATTGATGAAGTTATGATTTTCCACTTAAATAAACTCTGCCTTTTAGTAATGGAAACACAGATTTTAACACAAAATTGTTATATATAAAATTGACTGAGTTACACCGTGTGTTCCATTGTGTTCAAATTGTTATTATTTTACTCGATGACTACAGCAAGTCAAATTTGATTTCAGAATTTCATGACTACATGAAGTAAAATTTGATTTTGTGATTTCAGAATTTGATGACTACAAGAAGTCAAATTGTTATATATAATATTATGCGTTCCAATTCCCCACACATTTAACTCCAGTTGTGGTTATAATTCATTCGACAACACTTTCTTTGTCTTTCTCTTAGATTGAGTTATTTTAGCATGAGTTATTAACACTTTCTTTAATTTTTACTCAAGGCACGGTGTAAAAAATAGGAAATCAGTCAACTTGTTAAAAAAAACTGACCCAGTGCCAAAGTGATAAACTAACCCAACAGTCGAAGTGATGTCGAGCTGGAGTGAACAACGGTGAGAGTGGAACGGTGTAAGCTCTGATGAAGGCCCTGTGTAAGCTCTGATGAAGACTCTGATGAAGGCTCTGATTTCAATAATGGTGTAAGCTCTGATGAAGACTCTAATAAAGGCTGTGATGAAGGCAAAAGCTGAGATTTTCAAAAAAAATCGAGAAGAAGAACGGAGAGGAAGAGAGAGATAGAGAGGGTAGGCAGAGAAATAGAAAGGGAAGGTGGGTAGACAGAGGGTAGATGGGGAGGCAAATCATTTGTGATGGGAAGACAGAGGTTAGATACAGAGCTTAGATACTGAGAGAGAAGAGTGGAGAAACAGCCATGTTGGGCGGGAACATCAAAAGAAATGTGTAGATATTAGAATTGATCTGAGCCATGGATAGATATTAGAATTGATCTCAGCCATTCAAAGGAAATGTGTCTCTTATACATTTTATACATTTTCAAAAACACTTCTCCCTTATTATATAGATATTAGCAGAGACATGTTTTATGTAATGAGTCTTGATCTCTACTCTACATAGAAATTCATTCTCTCTCCTATTATGACTTCTGAATAGTTCAAGAATTTAGTTTTCGAGTCAAAGAGACAGATCTAGGATTATCAAAGGAGTTAAGAATCAAGCATATGAACCGAATGGAAAAGAAAAGAACTGGTATATGGTTACATGTCTTAAAAGAACAACAAAAAAAATAAAGCTACGAAATGAAAAAGCAATTCCTTTTTCATAGAAAAGAACTGGTATGTGATTTTATGTCTTAAAAGAAGAAGAGGAAACAGAAGTACCAATCGAAAGAATCACTTCCACAGCTTCCACAAGGACATGTTTTTCTCGGTGTCCTTCTTCATCACCTTAGCCACAGCCATTTCAAAATCTTCCTGTGTTACATGAACCCTCCTCTCCCTCAGTGCAAACCACCTACAGATAAGGATTTGAAAGTTTAATAAAATATAGGCACAGTAATAATTGACAAAACAAAAATAAAGAGAAGTAAATAAACAATTAAAAAGCAAAGAATTCCTAAACATGGAAATCAATTGGAGAAGGGGCGAATCTAAAGCTATGAGAAAAAAATGGATTCAAAAGGGAACAGACCTTTAGTTCTGCACCAGATGCACCATTCATCTTCTCTGCTATCTTCTTCAAATCAATCCCACGCATTAAGTTCATTTTTCTTGAGTGAATTTTCAAGATATCGAAACGGGACTGCAAGTAATAAAGAATACAAAAACAAACAAGCATATCCACTGGAGCTGATAAACGACTAACTCAAAAAAGAATAATGAAAAAAGGATATGAAATCAATCTCATGAATTAATTTTATGTTTCTGGAGTACTAGAATGCAATTTTTAAGGCATCCAAACAGAACTACAGATAACAAATAATATATTAAAACAAAAAGGGCATATTATCATAGCGGTGACAAGCAACAAACTCAAAAAGAAAAAGAAAAAAGATACAGAAAGATGGGTACAAGTGCAATAACATAAAAATGAAACACGCATTTGGAATGGAGAGACTTCTATAAGGCTACAACCACTTCACTCATGGTCATGCAAAAATTGTCCAAGTGATGCAAACTATAGGACTAATATCCTCCTTGCCATCTGAGATAAATAGTTGAGCGAGATTCCATGTAGAAGTGCAATTCAGTAACAAAACAAATCTGAATCAGTCTAAAAGTCACGAAACTGTCCATATCACAATAAGACTGAACTGAGAATCTTATTAAGCAACCATATGCCAACTTTCAATCACAGAGCAGATTCTTAAATAACATAAAAACATAAGAAAATAATTATAGGGTCTTGTTAATATGTGCCCTAGCGGCACGTGTTAAGAAGCTTCAAATGTTTGTACAATTTTTATTGCACACACTTTTATGCAGGATGTACAAGCATTTTAAACTTCTTGACATGGGGCACGAGTTTAAAAAAAAAAAAAAATCCATAATCATAAAGTAAAAGAAACGAAGATGAAAATGTGGTTATAGATATAACAGCTTCTCCAGTTACAAATTCCTTGTACATGAGAGAGAGATAAATATGTAGGTCTTAAATTGAACTGAATATAAGAACCCAACTCCCAAGAACAACGAGGCACGATAGTTCGACTTGGAAAATGACAAGTAGAGACAAATACCAAGAGTAGATTTGGTAAAAATGTGGAAGGAGTTCAATAACATTAATGGGTTGATTTTATTTTATTTTTTTATTTCAATTTTTTGTCGAAACCATCATTGTTAAGCTTAGACATTCAGTACCATTAATGGATACGACAAATTTTATGTGTTAGACTTACCTAAGATGTTTCTGTTTGGGAAAATATGTGATTCTCCACAAGTAAATCAATTAATGGGAATAAAAACTAATACAGAAAAATTAAATCAAAAGCAACACAAGAATTTTACGTGGTTTCCTCAATGTAAGGTACGTCCACGAGATCGAAATCCGATTCCACTATCAACCAAAAAGTTTCCAAACGAGACACAAATGATCTCACAAAACCACCCTTAGGTGAATTCCAAATAATCACAAATAAACAAAAGGAAAGACCTCACCAAATAGATGAACCAAAATCTTCGAAACAAAATGTAGAAGACCCAAAATAATAATCCAAATCAACTTCGAATCAAAGGCAATAGAAGCAACGAACTGAGCACAATAACCCACCGAACTTGATGAAAACCACTACTATTAGTCCACCAATTCCAAAGGCACGAACTGATTAATCAAATATATTATAGCAGCTGCACTTTGTGTTACACCAAAAACAAAGCCACACATATATATATATATATTATTGAATCTTGTGTTTTGTAATTAAACCCTAATTGTATCCAAGTTGAATTGGGTCTCCACAAATTAGATATAATATATATAAAATATATTATACCCAAACCAAACCAAATTAGAATTCTTTTAACAAACCAATTGGGTCCCACACTCCAATAAGGAGGTATACCCAACAATTCTCCCCCTACCGACTTAGGTGGAGAGATCAACCATACCCGCCAAAGTTCGACATTTCAAATGTTTGTCCCTCGACAAAGTCTTTGTCAACATATCCGAAATATTATCATCTGTGTGAACCTTTTCGAGTTGCAACAATTTCGAATCTAACACATCACGAATCCAGTGGTATCTCACATCAATGTGTTTCAATCTCAAATGAAAAGAAGAATTTTTACTCAAGTGAATAGCACTTTGACTATCACAATTAAGCACATACTTTTCTTGTTTCAAACCCAACTTTTACAAAAATTTCTTCAACCATAACTCTTCTTTACCAGCTTCTGTAATGGCAATAAATTCAGCTTCGGTAGTTGAGAGAGCAACACATTTTTGTAATTTAAATTGCCATGCCACAACTCCCCCTACAAAAGTCATCAAATACCCTGACGTAGATTTCCTAGAATCAACATCACCGGCTATGTGAGAATCTGTGAACCCATCAAGCATCGGTTTACCATCTCCAAAACACAAACATACCTTCGAAGTCCCTCGAAGATACCTTAGAATCCATTTTACTGCTGCCCAACATTCTTTACCCGGATTAAAGAGAAAACGACTCACCATACCAACAGCGTGAGCAATATCCAGCCTTATACAAACCATGGCGTACATCAAAGAACCAACTGCTGAAGCATAAGGAACTTTCAACATCTCTTCCTTGTTTTTCTCACCTGTAGGACATTGATTCGAACTAAGCTTGAAGTAACCCGCAAGTGGACAACCAACTGGCTTTGCTTTATCCATGTTGAACCTCTCAAGAACTTTCTCAATGTAGCTTTCTTGAGACAACCAAATCAGCCCCTCTTTGCGATCACGAACAATTTTCATACCAAGTATTTGCTTTGCCGATCCCAAATCTTTCATAGCAAAAGACTTGCTCAACTCCAATTTCAACCTATTAATCATGGTAGAATCCTGACCCACAATTAACATATCATCAACATAAAGCAAAAGAATAATAAATTTGCCATCTGGGAAATTTTTCACAAACACACAATGGTCCGAAGTGGTTTTAGAAAAGCCATTATTCATCATGAAAGAGTCAAATTTTTTATACCATTGCCGCGAGGCTTGCTTAAGGCCATACAAACTTTTCTTCAATTTGCAAACAAATTTCTCTTTCCTTTTCTCCACAAAACCTTCTGGTTGCTGCATGTAAATTTCTTCTTCAAGATCACCATGAAGAAATGCGATCTTCATATCAAGTTGCTCAACTTCAAGGTTCATACTTGCGGCCATGCCAAGTACAACCCGAATAGAAGACATCTTCACAACCGGTGAGAAAATCTCATCAAAGTCAATACCTTTCTTTTGCCCAAAGCCTTTCACAACAAGACGTGCTTTGTACCTCAGATTCTTGTCATCATTCTTTAATTTGAAGACCCACTTATTTTTCAGAATTTTCCTCTCCTTAGGCAATTTCACTATATCATAGGTGTGATTTTCAAGTAAGGAGTTCATCTCCTCTTCCATGGCCCTTTTCCAATCACCTTTCTTTGCATGCTCAATTACTTCTTGGTAGCTCTCAGGCTCCCCTTGATCGGAAATCAACACAAATTCATTGGGAAGATACTTTCTTGAAGGTTGTCGGTCCCTTGTAGATTTCCTCAGCTCAAGTTGTGGTGGCGGTTCTTGAGTTGGATGCTCTTCCTCAATTTCGGGCTCAACTTCATTTTGAATAGCATCATCATCTACATCTTCAAGAGGTGGCTGCACATCTCCCCCATTTTCATCATCAACTGAAGATGAAGGAGATGGATCTATGTCAATGAGATCACTAGTTTTTGGCTTCGGTTGATCACCTTTGCCAAAGTCTTCAATTGTTTGGTCTTCAAGAAACACAACATCATGGCTTCAAATAACTTTCTTGTTGACCGGATCCCACAATCTATACCCGAACTCATCACGCCCATAGCCAAGAAAAATACATTGTCTTGACTTACTATCAGGCTTAGACCTCTCATCCTTTGGAATATGAACAAAAGCTCGGCAACCAAACACTCTCAAATGCTCATAAGACTCATCTTTGTCGGTCCAAACTCTTTCTGAAACATCACTATTCAAGGGATAGAAATGAGACAAATTGATCACGTCAACCGCTGTCTTCATTGCCTCACCCCAAAAAGATCTTGGCAATTTAGCTTGTGAAAGCAAACACCTTGTTCTTTCCACAATGGTGCGGTTCATCCTCTCGGCAACGCCATTTTGTTAAGGAGTCTTCTTAACTGTCTTTTGGTGCCGAATACCTCGGCTGTGACAATACTCATCAAATGGCCCAATGTATTCACCACCATTGTCTGATCGGATGCACTTCAATTTCTGCCCTGTTTCTCTTTCAACCATGGCCTGAAAATGCTTAAATACTTCTAAAACTTAATCTTTAGTTTTTAGTAGAAAAGCCCAAACTTTCTTTGAATAATCATCAATG
Organism: Camellia granthamiana; assembly: GCA_036172215.1. Taxonomy (NCBI): domain Eukaryota; kingdom Viridiplantae; phylum Streptophyta; class Magnoliopsida; order Ericales; family Theaceae; genus Camellia; species Camellia granthamiana. The sequence goes on along the minus strand of CM069913.1, from coordinate 42,353,057 downwards.
AAAGTAACAAAATAAAGTGCACCACTATGTATTCTAACTTTCAAAGGACCACAAACATCCGAATGAATCAACTCCAACACATTTTCTTTTCTAAAAGCAACATTTTTATGAAAAGAAACTCTATGTTGTTTACCCGCTAAACAATGAACACAAGTTTTAAGATGTGTACCTTTCAAACTGGGTAGAAGCTCTTTCTTGAACAAAACTTGTAGCCCCTTTTCACTCATATGGCCAAGCCGCTTGTGCCACAATTCGGTAGAAGTATCATCTTCAAGTACATTGACAACACCTTTATAAATTTTTCCTTGCATCGAATAAAGTGTATGAGTCTTGTTGCACTTAGCCACTGATTAAGGCCGAAATGTACATCATTGAGGCCGTTAATTAGAATCTCTTAACTTCACTTGCTAGTCAAACCGTATACTTTATGTGTGTTGAATGTCAATCAGGTTATATATCGTCGGAGCATAAAATGGGTAAAAAGACAAAATTTGGACAGAGTTGACTTTTTCTGAAAAAGTCAAACCGATGTCTTAAACTGTTTGGAAGTGAGTAGAAGTATAAATAGAAAAGGAAAAGGCTTTTCTAGGGTTCTGAAATTGTTTTGACCTAAAGGGAGAGGCTAGGGTTTGGAAGGGAAGAAACAAAAAGCTTTAAGGAAGTCTCCCATGGTGGTTTCTTCTCCATCTACTTCCTTCCACTCCTCCATGAGTGGCTAGTCTTCTTTTCTAGGGTTTTGATGAAACCCTAGCCATGTAATTATTTTGTTTTCTTTTTGATTTTTAATTATGTAAAGGTTTGAACATTTGTATGGTGATTTAGAAGTTTCTTTTATATATTTTTCATTATCTCTTCGAATATTTGACTTTCTGTGATTGTTGAATGTTATCCACACATGTGTTTTCTATTCCTTCACATTCAAGGTATGAGACAAACCATGCTACGAGGAACGAGTCGTATCACTACCTTAGTTTAGATTGAACGATTCGTATTACTTAAGATGGTTCGTGCTCGTACATTGAATGTGATGATCTTCTTGTCAAATGCTTTGAGCTTGTAGTTGCGAAACATTAATCCGTTCAAACCATAGCATAATTGATTTCAATTGGAAACCTGAATTATGTGGTTAGTGGTGAATTCTCTACCCTAGGATTTTCCCCCAATTCAGTAAACCCAATTTCATTTATTATTGATAATTTAATTCCTTAGTTTAATTTATTCGTTATTAAATTAGGTTATGATCATTCAATCTTTTTATCAAAATTAATTTAGGAATTTAACAATTAAATTAGTTTAATTTCACAATAGTCCTTGCGGATCGATACCTGGACTTGCCATTATTCTAAAAGAATTTGGTATAGTTTAGTGATTATATTTGGTGTGTTAAACGACCCATCAGCCACCACCAAAGAACCCTTTGTGAGCTTCCATATTCCATTACCAAATTTGTTGTTGAAGCCTTCATCATCTAGCTTCCCGGTAGATATCAAATTGAGGCGAATGTCAGGAACATGCCTCACATCTTTAAGCAACAACTTGCAGCCCAAATTTGTTTCCAAGCAAATATCACCCATACCAATAATTTTGGACAAACCTTCATTACCCATTCAAACAGAACCATAATTTCCTTTGGTGTAGGTAGTGAAAAAATCAACTCGGGAAGTCACATGAAAAGAAGCACCGGAATCAATCACCCAATTGCTCTCTTGGCCCACAAAATTGATATAATCATCTTCACAAACGACCATGAAATCATCGGTAGTAACTGCCATTGTGTCTTCTTACTTCTTATCCACACTTTTGTCATGCCTTTTCTCCTTATTCTTGAGCTTTCGACATTCTCGCTTCATGTGCCCTTTCTCATGGCAATAATAGCACTCAATGTCTTTCTTTGAAAAAGAATCATCTCTTGATTTGCCACGGCTTTGATCACGACCATGAGGAGTCTTACTCCTCCCCCTTGTTTTGCTTCGGCCTCTCATAACAAATGCTTCTGAATGAGAGGAACCCACTGATTTTCTTCTAGTTTCTTCATTTAACAAGCTACTAGTGACTTGGCCCATTGTGACAACTCTATCGAGTGCCAAATTACTAACTGTCACAACCAAAGTCTCCCAACTTTCGGGTAAGAAACTAAGTAGCATCAAAGCCTGCAGCTCATCATCAAAAACAATTTTCATAGAAGCAAGTTGGTTAACAATACTCTTTATTTCATTCAAATGTTCTGGAATATGGCTACCCTCTTTATATTTTAAATTAACTAACTTACGAAACAGAAAAGCTTTATTTGTGGCTGATTTCCTATCATAAAGGCCCTCTATTTTTTTCCATAAATCATGTGCTGAAGTTTCAGTAGCAACATGATGAAACACACTGTCATCAATCCATTGACGGATAACACCAACAACTTTTCGATTAAGCCTCTTCCACTCATCATCTTTCATATCATCAGGTTTGCCACTATCACCCTCAATAGGCCCATACAAATCTTTACAAAACAATAGGTCCTCCATTTTAGCTTTCCAAGTTACCCAATTGCTTCCATTGAAGCTAGACATACGACCCACATTCCCCTCTATTGATTTACACAAATAAATAGACCCAAATAAACTGTAAGCTCTGATACCAGTTGTTAGGGAAAATATGTGATTCCCCACAAGTAAATCAATCAATATAAATAAAAACTAATGTAGAAAAATTAAATCAAAAGCAACACAAGAATTTTACGTGGTTCCCTCAATGTGAGGTACGTCCACGGGATCGAAATCCGATTCCACTATCAACCAAAAAGTTTCCAAACGATTACAAACGAGACATGAATGGTCTCGCAAAACCATCCTTAGGTGAATTCCAAATAATCACAAATAAACAAGAGGAAAGACCTCACCAAATAGATGAACCAAAATCTTCGAAACAAAATGTAGAAGACCCAAAATAATAACCCAAATCAACTTTGAATCAAAGGCAATAGAAGCAACGAACTGAGCACAATAACCCACCGAACTTGATCAAAACCACTACTATTAGTCCACCAATTCCAAAGGCACGAACTGATTAATCAAATATATTGTAGCAGCCGCACTCTGTGTTACACCAAAAACAAAGCCACATACATATATATATATATATTATTGAATCTTGTGTTTTGTAATTAAACCCTAATTGTATCCAAATTGAATTGGGTCTCCACAAATTAGATATAATATATATAAAATATATTATACCCAAACCAAACCAAATTAGAATTCTTTTAACAAACCAATTGGGTCCCACACTCCAATAAGGAGGTATACCCAACAATTTCCTGTGAGGAATGAGACCGGCCCACGGCATTAGATCCTCTTCCTTGGTGGTCGGTCCTTTGAGTTCCAAGAGGAAACAGTAGATTAGAAGGGGCATCGGAGGTTGGGTATTGTGGAGCATGGCTCAGGTCTACGGCGAGAAGTGATTTTGGTCGGTTTTGAAGTGAGTTGGGTCATTAATAAATTGCGGTTGGCGTCAGCCAGGCTAAGGTCGCGATCTTTTTTGGGTCGTTTAGACGGAAAGCAGCGGAGTGTGGTGATTTGGATTCATGGCGAGAAGGGTGGTGGGCACTCGTTTCAAATTGTGGTTACGATCGAAGATAAAAGGCATCAAGTCTTTCTCCCAGTGTCAGAGTTTGGGGATAGCTAGAAGGGTGTAGCATTGGTTATTGAGGGCTTTGCCAGCGAGGAGAGCTGGGTTGCGAAGGCTGGCCAAGTGACAAGGGTATCGGCAGCAAAGAAAACTGCTTTGTCAAATATGGCCAATATAGGTAAGCCGATTCAGGTTGTGGCCAAGAAGGGGTGGTTTGGCTTGCTGAATAGGGCTTTGGTGGGTAAAGTGGGTGTGATTGGGGATCTAGGGATGGGATTTTCGATTATAACAGAGTGAGTCGGTCGATGGTGGAGATTTTTGGGAAAGGTGGAGATCCGGCCAACTGGGGGTCAACACTTTCTCTTCGTGTTCCCTTCATGACGGGCAGCTAAGAATATTGTGCAACATCGGTAGGTTATCGACGGCCATGACCTTAATCTGCGATGGTGGTCACCGACAGTCCTGTGTGACAAAGGCAAGTCGCCGATACTGGAGCTGACAATGTGGGTGAAGGCATGGTTTTCAGACCCGGACCGGCCCGGCCGGTCGAACCGGTAGAACCGGTCCCCTCTCCGGTCCGGAAAACTCTCAAGACCCGAGGTTGGCCAAAAACCGGTGTTATTAGTGAAAACCGGAATAACCGGTGGTCCAACCGGGAAAACCGGTGAACCGGTGCCGGTTCGGTGGACCAACCCGGCTGGTTTTTTTTTTTTTTTTTTTTCTAGTTTTTTTTTCTTTCTTTCTTTCTTTCTTATATATTTTTATATATATATATATATATTATATCAAAATTTTGACTAAAAATTCTTACTTCAAGAGTCTCCTCTCATGAGGAGGAGTCTCATTGGAAGCTTGAAGAAATAATGAAAGTCTATTCCTATTTATAGGAAAACAATTGTTCAAAGAGAACCTAAAAATTGAATGTGGGATTCAATCAAATTGTTTGAATCATATTTGATTAGAGGGAGAGTTGAAAATTTTATTTCCCTCCAAAATTAAATCTAACATTTAATCAAATTGTTTGAATCATATTTGATTGGAGGGAGAGTTAAAAATTTTATTTCCCTCCAAAATTAAATCTAGCATTCAATCAATTTGTTTGGAGGGAATGTTAAATTTTTTTAATTTCTTTAAAACTAGTGACTTTTTTTTTTTATCAATTATGACTTTATTAAATATTATTAGTAAATATTTTGCAACACTTTTTTTTTATTATTTCAGTAATTATATATATTTTTATTTATTTATAATTTATAATTATATTTTTAATTATATAATATTAATTATGACGTCACAGTTCGACCGCTTCGACCCGACGGTTGAACCAGTGACCCATCCACCCGGTCCCTTTTCCGGTTCACTCACCGGTCCGGTTTTCAAAACAATGGGTGAAGGTAGTGGGTCTACCTATTCATCTTCGAGGGTTGGCTACATATAGGGCCATCAGTGAACGACGTGGTGGTTTTGTGGAGGTCGATGAGCTCTCGGCGGATCTCGGTGTTGTCTGATTACGAGTTCGGTGTCATGCCACCATTCCAACCAAGATAGCGCTTCGATGGGAAGCTTGGCAGTATGTGATACCTTTATTTTTTATTTTAAAGTGTAGTATATTATTAGAGATGTTGGTTAAGAATCATCGTGTCCAAATGTATTTAGATCTTCGATTTAAATGGAAATTTTTTGGTGACAAATGAAAATAGACAAAAAAAAAATTGACAAAACTTCCGTTAATTTTTTTCCTCGACTTATTTTCAAATCATTGTTTTGAACTCTAATTACGATAAGGTTTTTAAAAGTTCATTTGAAATTTGAAATTTATTTGTTACGTAAATAAGTTAAATTTAAATTCATTTAAAATTCGTTACTCTGAGCTCGCTTGTAATCCGCTCGATTACTACTCATTTCAGATCTTCTTGAAAATAAGTCAAGCTTGAATATGTTTTGAAACTCATTTAGTTTTCAAATTAAATTTAAATAATTTACTAGTCGGATCGATTTAACTCGTTTACATTCTTAATTCAAAAAATTCGAGCCCTCTACACAATGTGGTAGGAATTTTTAAACATAAAAATCTCGAAACATGTCGACTATAAATACATTCACTACAAGAATGCAAAAAATTTAGGTATAACTCTGCTTTAATTGTTGCATATCTGTGTGAACTAATTTCAACTCTGCTCTAGTTTTTGCATATCCGTGTAAACTAATTACAACTCGGCTTTGCCATGTGGAATTACTAATTTGTACCTACATTTTTTGTATTCTTGTAGTCAATGTATTTACAACATGCTTCAATTAAGCAATTTTTTGGGGAAAAAATTATTTAATACTCCTAAAACAATTACATGTGATAGTTCAACTTGATTTTTTTTATTGATTTAAATAGTGATTCATCGCTTTTATGTTAATTTTTAAGAGAGAACAAGACAAGTGTCACAGCATAAATTAAGTAGAACATTGCTCCAAAATTACTAAATAATCACTAATTAATTTTCCCTTCGCTGTTTCCCTGTTTTGTGATTCAAGTGATTGGCAAGCATTTAGTAACATGTTAAAATAGTCTACTTTTATTATAAATGACAAAAAAAATCACTAAGTTATTTGTTATTGGCAAAAAAAAATTATATATCACATCAAATTCTTTTAATCACAAAAAAATATTTTTTTTAAGAGTAAATTGGTGATAAATCTCATTTAAAGAGAATATAAGACATTAAATTCCATGGATATTTTTGTTAGTGAGACACCATTTGTAAAATAGTTTAGTGAGAAGTCATTTTATTAGTTTTGAAAAATATTTTATTTTCAATTTTATCTCTTAATTTATCTATTGACTTTTTTTTGATTATCTGCTCAAATTTATATCTATCTGTTTAAATTTATATCTATCTGTTCAATATTTTTTGAGTATCTGTTCAGTTTTTTTTCCCTATCTGTTCAAAATCTATGAATTTCTCTCTCTATCTGTTTAAAATTTGTGAGCTTCTCTCTCTATCTGTTTAAAAAATACAAAGATCTAATCTATCTGTTCAAATTTTTTATTTATAATTTTTTTGTTCAATTGTTTTTTGTTTAAAAAATTTATCTATTCAATTTTTTATTTGTTCAATTTTTTATCCCAAAATATTTTATCTGTTCAATTGGTCTACCCTACCTCTACCCCCATAAACATGTTTTTCAACTTATCTTGGTCAAAGTTGCTGACTGTAAAAAAGTTTGTGAGGGAGAGAAATATGTTTTGTGTATGTTTCCAGTAGCTCTAGTGTCCCCCTTAAACTAATTTCACATGCATTATGTAACAAGCCCGCGAGGGACCTCGCTACAGTTCGGACTCGATTTGTGCCACGGTTCTAAATCTTGAAACAAAGAGTACAAATCCGGCAAATCGTTTTGAGAAAAACAGGTTTTTAGGAAGAAGTGCCAAACATGGACTGCTTTGCCAGATAACAGAGTCGCCACCTAAATATTTTTTAAATGGGAAATTTAGGAAACCATAACTCGGTGCCAAAGGCCACATGTCCGTCATCACCAAAGTTGGCTCGGGAACTTGGGTACGATTGGGGAAGGTCACATCGTGAGCACCCCCGCTCGCCCGATCAAAGACCGGCCTCTACTAACCATGATATCTGCTTTTGAAAACATTGTATGCTCTTATTCCGGTTATTAGCCTAGGTTACTATGTGATGCTCGCAGCAAACAAGTATAGACTGGGCCGTCTGAATTGGAACAAAACATTTCATGTTTGTTTGTTTGAAAATGGTGTGATGGTGCTACCCGCAGGTAGGCTAAAATGCGGATTTGCCACCCTCAGGTGGGCTTAGAAAATAGTGATGTTGCCACTATCTAGTGGGCTTAAAACAAACAGTCAATGCATTGTCCCAATTCAAATAACTCAACCTCCATCCACAGGCATTCAAGGCAGTTATATCATATAAGCACATAGCCTCATGGCAAGCATGCTAACATGGCAACACTCACACGCATGCAAGGATGCTAAAGCATAAAACTCACCGAGTACTCCCAGCCAAAACAGAAACTGATTAGAAATCATGCATGATCCTAGATACACAGAATTACCTAATGCAACACATGCAAAATGCAACTATAGCAGGCTCGGCTATTCTAAATATGGCATGTGGAATGCTACAGCTAACATGTATTCAATTTGGAATTGAAATACAAATGCAGTTTGTATGATGCGCCGAGCCCCGTGCGTGCAAGACAGATGAATGATGCAAACATACCGTCATACTGTATGCTAATTGAAATATGTCTTATATCTAACCATCATAAGCGGGTAAATAAAAGGGAGAAAGACGTGGGGCTGGAAGACATACATCACACACACCCACACTTATTACAGTTATGCCCTCGCGCAGAGGGTCAAAATAAATAATAATACAATCCGAAATAAAAGAATAATACAGTCCGAAATATACAGTCCAAATAATACAAATTCCTAATTAATTAACGAATTAAATAAGAAAAATGTAAACTGGCATGCAAGCCAGGGACTGCCTCGATTCTGATGAATGATGCATGTTTGGGCTGCTTTGTGCGGAAATCCATTGGGATGCCCCAATTAGCCTCTGTTTGTAATGTTTCTTGAAATGCGTGCCAGACTCCGAAAAGTTGCTGATTCTTTATTCTGCTGCAACAGAGAGCAGGAAAGGGGCATAGCAATGTATTTCACAAATATATGCATGCCTCGATCCTCGTGCCACCAATCACGCATACCGATGCATGATGGCCGAAGAGCCGAATTGCACAACTCAATACAGGATGAATGAATGTGAATGCTACAACAAAACCTAACTCCATCATGGGTATCCGGAGTGTCGGTGACTTGGGAATTGAGACCCGTTCCGTCACTCGGAGTACGAAACGTGCCTCGTTTCCCGTGCCCGGGCTAACTCCTATCCCGAACACGATGCAATATGCATGATATGCATGAATGCAACCTAAGATACAACCTAGTATGCACAATGCAGATGAAAATGAGATGCCTCGAAACGCGTGCACACGGGCACGCGAACCGAGGTAATGACACACGCGATATAATGAGACTAAAAAAGGCATGACAATGTAATATGGGCTTATACCAATATGAGTGAGCCTCAGCCACACTCACACAGGAGGCCAATAGATGAAAAGTGAAGTGCCTCGAAATGCGTGCACACGGGCACGCAAACCGAGGCAATAGCATTTGGAATGCAATGATGCTAAAATGACATATAAAATGCAAAATGGACTTACACTAACATGAATGAGCCTCAGCTATACTCACATAAGAAGCCGTCGGATAAAAGTGAAGTGCCTCGAAATGCGTGCACACGGGCACGCGAACCGAGGCAATGACATTAAGGCATGAAACGGCCTGAAATATGATAAACAATGAGACTAAAATGAGATGTCTCGAAATGCGTGCCCACGGGCACGCAAACCGAGAAAATGGCATACGGAATGCAACAGGACTAAAATGGGATATGCGATGCAATATGGGCTTACACCAACATGAGAGGGCCTCAGCCGCAACCACATAGGATGCCGTCGGATAAAAAAGAAGTGTCTCGAAATGCGTGCACACGGGCACACAAACCGAGGCATGGCCCGAAGGCATGAAATGGCATACGGAATGCGAATTGGGCTTACGCTAACATGAGAGGGCCTCAGCCGCACTCACATAAGCCGCCGAGAGATGAGAATGAGCTGCCTCGAAATGCGTGCACACGGGCACGCAAACCAAGGCAGTGGCATACGCAATGCAAATGACATGAAAAATGCAAATTGGGCTTACACTAACATGAATGAGCCTCAGCCACACTCACATAAGCTGCCGAAAGACGAAAACAAGCTGCCTCGAAATGCGCGCACACGGCACGCAAACCGAGGCAGCAACATACAAGCATGAAATGGCATGCAAATGAAACGTGGCATATGGCATATGAAAAATGCAAATTTCAGTAGCTAAAATGATGCACAAATAGCCCCCGAATTATGACAAAATTACACCCGATGCCCGAAATGCAATGTTATGCACCCGAAACGGCCTACAGCCCTACTAAACATGCACAATATGGACATAACATGTAAAACAGTAGCAAGGCAGCCCCTAAACTAGCATTTTTTTAGTACAAAGTATGGCCAAACAATGATCACAAGTATGGCAAAAATAGCTTGCAAAAATGGGGGAAAAGAGGAGAATTACAAAGCAAGTGGTATATACAATGCTCAAACTGAAAAACACAGTTCTAAAAAATTAAATAGGGGCCAAAAATATGCACATTTACAAGAGATGACATCCCCCAATTCAGTATGTAGATAGGCTAAACATAGCATGCAAAATAATGAGCCAACAAAGGCTATAACATGAGGTACCAAAAGCATGCCTCAAACAACCTTGGACCCTTAACAAAACATGAAGAATGGGTCATTTTAAGACACTTTCTAAGCCTGATGAAGGCTGAAAACAGAAGCCAAACAAGCCTAACAAAGCATGCAATTTTACGGTAAACTGAAGGAATTGTGAAACAAGTATAAGGTAGAGTTACCAAACATAGTTGAGTCCTTCTTCAGTGTTGAAGAGGGACTCAAAATAGGCCCACTCACAGTATATTGAATGCTCGAAAACAGATCACTCATGAGCTAAAAATAGCATGCAAAAGTAAGAGTATAACATGAATTCAAAGCAAGTGGCATGCAGAGCATGAAAAAAAGGTTGATCCCTTCTTCAATGTTGAAGAGGGGCTCAAAATAAGCACAATATTAGTTCATGAGATGCTCCAAATCAGATCACAAATAGGCCAAATAAATCATGCAATTTTACGGGAAATATGGAGGATTACAAAGAAAGTGCATGATAGAGAGGCCAAACATGGTTGAGCCCTTCTTCAATGTTTAAGAGGGACTCAAAATAGGCCCACTCACAGTTTATATCAGGCTCGAAATCAGATCACTCAAAAGCCAAACAAAGCATGCAAAATAATGGCATAAAGAGTGATATTGAAAGGGGTGTATCATAGAGGTGCCAAATGGGGTTGAGCCCTTCTACAATGTTGTAGAGGGGCTCAAAATAAGCCTAATCTCAGTAGGGGTCGGAGCCCAAAACAGAGAGAAAATAGGGTAAAGAATTGATGCAAAAAAGTGCTAGAAAAAGGGAATTAGTGACTTACCCTTGAAGACCTCACTTTTACTACCTCTTAGCTTGATGAAAGTTGCTTCTAAGCTTTTGAAAATCACTCCTTTGCTGCTGGAATGGGGGTGGTGATGGTGAGGCTTAGGGTTGATGAAGGAATGGCCTAGAACTTTGAAGGTTTTTGGAGCTTTTGGAGAGGGAAATGGAGGCAATGGGAGATGAGGTCTTGAGATGAATTTTTCTAACCCTAGCAAAGAGGGGGATCAGCCCCTTAAATGGGCAAGAAAGGGGTGTAAAAGGGGAGGGAAATGCATCCAAGCTTTCCCTCCCAAAATATCCCCCGGAGGACAGGGATATTTTGAAAAGCAGCTGGACAGCTGTAAAGAGCTCAAAAGCAGAAAGCAGGCCGGCCAGGTATATTTCTTGAAGGTGGCCGGCCAGCCACTCCCCCTGGCCGGCCGGCCATGGCCAAAAAATGAACTGAACAATTGCTGGCCGACCACCATGTTTTAGGGTCCTCCCATGTGTGTAGAACAAGGTTCCAAGGTTGGAATTTGGCAACTCTGAAACAGGAGTCACAACATTGAACTTGAAGGAGAGGCTCAAAAATGAAAGTAACACTTACTGACCGACCAGTACTTTTTGGTGTCCTCCCATGTGTGCTCATCACAAATATGTAGTCCCGGCTCGAAGAAAATATCATTAGGGTGTTCAACATTGGCCCGGAAGTGAGCAAAACGGGCGCCGGAGGAGCGAAACTGGTTTTCTGGAACAATTGCAGGCCTCCCACCCTCCAGTGATCTTCCTGGTGCTAAAACAGAGGTACCTGCCAAATTTGAACAAAAACTAATGCAAAATGAATGCTCGGGGCCCAAATCACGCAGTTCGGGGTCCCGAAAATAGGCTGCAGGCACCGAAAGTGGCGTTCGGCCACGAAGCGGGTATCAGAGGCCCCAGTGTTCCTCAATATGATAAAACAGAGGTCCCCGCCGAAAATGAACAAAAACCGATGCGAAATGAATGCTCGGGGCCCAAATCACGCAGTTCGGGGTCCCGAAAATAGGCTGTAGACACCGAAAGTGGTGTTCGGCCACGAAGTGGCTATCAGAGGCCCCAGTGTCCCTCGGAATTATAAAACAGAGGCACTTGCCAAAAATCGGAGAAATCGGAGATGGTTGGGCGGTCCCGAACCGAGGCACACGGCCTGACGGTTCCGAAAACCGGGAACCGGGCTCCGAAATGGGTAAAATGGCCTACGGCCACGAAAAGTAGCTCACGGCCACTGAGAGATAGCCTACAGGACCACTCCCTCCCCTCAGGAAAGAAAACAGAGAAAACCGAGTCTGGTTCGCAAACCGAGGCAAGGCACAGGAGAAAGTTCGGAAGTCCGGAGACAGGGCGCTCGGCCGCAACTCTGAGACTTCTGAACGAGCACAATATGCAACATCACCGAGCGCTCAATCGGTGACGTCTGAGTCTTAAGGTCGGTCAAAAATGGGGCGTCTACAGTTGCCCCTCTTTGACAGAACTCGGAAGTCAAGAAGTGACGGGAGTGAATGTCAAAGCCCAGAGACGACCCATTTTTGACAAGGCCGAAGACTTAGACAATCATACTAGATGAACAGATATGTGCCCGCAGGCGTGCCCGCAGGCAAAGGGGCAAAATGCAAAGCGACATGCACAGAGCCAAATGATCATGCAAATGCAGCAAGCTGTAATTGAAGCAAGTATTGACAAATAGATGCAACAGTTTTAAGTAAGAATGCAAAGCACCAACTACATTTCATGCAGTTAGGAATGCGGAGAATTATTCAATTCTCGTCGCGTCTCACACGGAGAAGATACGATACATGTGCGATTCGTCTGGTCGCACCAGCCTCAAATGAACCGTACATACAATATCGTGCCTGCAAAATAGAGAAATTCAACAAGAACAATATGCCAACAACATATATTCAACGTGATTCCTGTGATTCTGAAAGTTTGACACACGCAGTGTCGGCGAGTGGATGCATCACAATGCGAGAAAAGATAATGTGTGACAACGTGTGCTCAAGCATAGAAGTATTGTACACCAAGAAATCACGCATGACAATGCAAAACATTCATGAGAATGCAAATTATGCGCCAAATAATGCAAAACGAGCACAAATCAGGGTGCCTGTTTGTTGCGCAACAACAAGCTGGGAAACGCGCATTTCGGCGACGACAACTCGATCGCAGCCTCTGACTCACCTTCCGGAGAGGTCACAACATGTTTAAAAAGGATACACTCTGATTTTGATGAATAATGATGAGACACATATCAGAAATTGCAATTGAAGTTCCGGTGGAGCAATTCGGCGCCAAAAAGTGCACTTTTCTTGAACTTTTTCAGGTCCCGGGAACTCCGATTTTCCTCAAAATTTGCAGAGAGGTAGGGAGGGGGTGGGGACCATGGTCGGCCAGCTCATTGCCCTAGGAGAGGCCATCGACCAGGGGCAAAAAAGTAAATGGCCGGCCAGCCAGAAAAGGTGGCCGGCCGGCCACTGCCCAAAAGCAGGGGCATTTTGGTCATTTTGGTTATTTCTATATATAGGCTCATCCAATGCCTCCAAAATCACTCCTCCAAGTGTGAAATTCTCTCCTCTTGCTTCCTAAGCCATTTTCTCCTTCAAATCTGCATTTTATACGCGTCCTCCGGCCTTCCACACAAGTTGTTTTCGCGAAATCTTCCAGTTTTAAGCACTTTGAGCCGACTAAATTTTGATTTCGGGGCTTCTCTTCTCATTTTCACCACTTGAGGTAATTTTGCCTCAATATTTGGAAGATTTTCCCGGGAGTTGACTTTTGTTGACTTTTTCATTTCCCGAGAGTTGACTTTTGTTGACTTTTTCCAATTTTGGCTCATTTTGCTCATTTTTGCTTCTCTTTGCAGATTTCTTGATATGGCGGGTCATTTCCCTTACGGTGGAGGTTTTCCCGGCGCCGGAGATGATTTTGATATTATGACATTGCCCCCAAGGGTTCGCCCTTTTGTTCCCGATCGATACGCCCCAGCGGTACATAGGCTTCCGCGGGCCACTTTCCGTCATTTCTCCGAGTTCAACGATCGGATACCAGGGGATCTTCTTCTGCGAGAGCCGGAGCAGCACCTCTCCCATGATGCAGAGGTATTTTGCTTTATTTTCTGTATCTTTCGTGCATTTTGTACCTTTGCCATGCTTAGACACACAGTTTAGCTTATGACATAGTATTTGCATCCTGAGCATGTGACTTAGTCACTTGAATTTCATGAACACAGCTCATTGACTGATCGTGAACGCACAGTACACATTAGTTAGAAATTGAACACATGGCTCAAACATTGATTCACCGAACACACAGCCCGAAGTTGAAAATGAGCACACAGCACATACTGACTAAGAGTAGAACACACAGTCCCAAACTCAGATTTTCTGAACACGCAGCCCAGATTTGAAGCGAACACACAGCCCACTGATTAAGAGTAGAACACACAGCCCTAAACTCTGATTTACTGAACACACAGCCCAGATTTGAAGTGAACACACAGCCCACTGATTAAGAGTAGAACACACAGCCCTAAACTCTGATTTACTGAACGCGCAGCCCAGATTTGAAGTGAACACACAGCCCACTGATTAAGAGTAGAACACACAGCCCTAAACTCTGATTTACTGAACACGCAGCCCAGATTTGAAGTGAACACACAGCCCACTGATTAAGAGTAGAACACACAGCCCTAAACTCTGATTTACTGAACACGCAGCCCAGATTTGAAGTGAACACACAGCCCACTGATTAAGAGTAGAACACACAGCCCTAAACTCTGATTTACTGAACACGCAGCCCAGATTTGAAGTGAACACACAGCCCACTGATTAAGAGTAGAACACACAGCCCTAAACTCTGATTTACTGAACACGCAGCCCAGGTTTGAAGTGAACACACAGCCCACTGATTAAGAGTAGAACACACAGCCCTAAACTCTGATTTACTGAACGCGTAGCCCAGATTTGAAGTGAACACACAGCCCACTGATTAGGAATTGAACACGCAGCCCAAAACACGGATTTACTGAACACGCAGCCCAGATTTGAAGTGAACACACAGCCCACTGATTAGGAATTGAACACGCAGCCCAAAACACGGATTTACTGAACATGCAGCCCAGATTTGAAGTGAACACACAGCCCACTGATTTGTACATAGCTCATTCATTTCATTTGCACACAGCTTCTTCATTTCATTTGCACACAGCTTGTTCATTTCAGTTTGCACACAGCTTGTATTTTCTTGCGTACTGAACACATGTATTCATTCTGAACACAGGTTGGTTCTCGCACCGTGCGAGGGTATGGCTCCACCGCCGCAAGGGAGTGGTATGCCGAGCTTCCGGAAGCTGTCCGGGATTTGGTTGACTTTGCAGGATTCAGACCATTCTGCAGGGGGTTATCTCATTGTCTTATCAGTAGGACATTGTTTGCTGCTCTGGCGGAGAGATGGTGGGACACCACCAATTCTTTCCATTTTTCTGCGACCGGGGATATGACCATGACCCCACTGGACTTCGCTGTACTCACCGGCCTAGACCTAGGCGGTGGACCCATTCCCTATGACGAAGATATGGGTGAGTGGGAGGCTGCTTGGATGCATCTATTGGGGGCACTCTCGCCTGTAGACAGAGCTTCCGAGAGGGTTCGGTATACTTGGTTCTCTTCCCATTTCCGGCGGCCACAGATGGAGCCTGAGTCTCCTGAGGAGGTCGAGCAGTATACCCGTGGTTTCCTCATGTTCCACTTTGGCACCACTCTGTTTGCTGATAGAGGGAACATGGTTGGGCTGTATCTCTTGAGTGCCCTAGTAGACCTATCACAGGTCAATCAGTATGATTGGGGTGGCGCTGGCCTGGCTACCCTTTATTGTTACATAAGCGCAGTCTCTCGCGCGCGGGGGGACTTACTCGGCGGCTACTGGAGAGCTTGGGAGGTACATTCTGTCCTCTTGATTTACATTTTTGCTCCTCATTACTTGTTCACTGCACACACGGCGCACTTTACATTCTGTATTCTGCCTTTAGCACTTTGTATTCACATTCCGCACTGCTTTTCTCAGCTATGGGTATATGCATATTTCCCCACATTAGCCCCGGAGATGGAGGTGGCAAGACCTCCTATGACTCCGTTTTCATTGATGTTTGAGGGCGAGCACCTATCGAGGCCTCGAGAGACTCTCTTCTCTCTGCGACAGTACTTCGACACCGTGCGCGCGACAGAGGTATTTCAGAACTCTCAGTTCCTTTCATTTTCATCTTTGATCTGCTTTGTATTTCTTGATTTCTGATTGATTTGTACACTGGTTATCCGCAGATCACCTGGCAACCCTGGGCAGTCTTTGGCGACGATCTCGAGAATCAGTACCCCGGAGGGTCGACTAGTTCTCAGTATAGGTTTCTGCTCGAGGGACCAGTCGGCAGGGCTTGGTTCCTGGGGGAACGCTTTCAGCGTCAGGTGTGGGGGTATGATTCTCAGGACCCTCCTGCTGTGCCTCCACCCACTATGCGGACTACCGACAGGCTATCTACTGAGGAGGTCACTAGGGACATGCAGGGCACCGATGCTTTATTACATCTCATTGAGGGGAATTACGCCACCTATCGCCGCATATATCTGATGCCCCCCTTGACGGGAGTACGGGCTCCACCACTGAGGCCCACTGGCGCACCATCTTCGAGTCGTGCCCGTGCTGCAGACATCCCCTCTTCTAGCAGGGCTGGTGCATCTAGAGGTAGAGGCAGTTCGATTCCTCCGATCCCTCCGACTCTCGATCATCCTGGATGGCCAGATATGCCGACTGAGTTGACGAGTTGGCAGTATGGGACTACTTCGCCGATTCCGATCCCTATAGAGCCTCCGATGCCTGGTCACAGATATGTCAGAGACCCTGATTCACCACCGGTATATTTTACAGCTTTGATTTATCAGTCGGACATTTGGACATCCATTCCTTTACTGATAGTTTTGCATTCGTGTCTGTAGCCTCCAGTTGAGTACATGCACGAGATGCTTGGGATGCTAGCCTCACTTGAGGGGATGGTCCTGCGTAGAGAGGCACAGATGTCCATCATGGGCTTCCAGGTACCCTTCATCTCTCTTGCATTTATCATATTTGTGATGACATGCTGGTCTTGAGCATTCTGCTGCACTGATAGGTTGTGTAGAACACATCTGGCACACACCCCACTCACATACTGTACTTGCACCTGCTTTTTATGTTTGAACTGATGTATTGCACTTTTCATTTTCAGATGCCTCCCGTATATGCTTCTACACGAGGTGGGCCACCCGGGCCTTCTCAGAGAGGTCGAGGTGTTAGACCTACTCGAGGCACTGGGCCCCAAGGAGTTGGGCCATCCAGGCCTTACCGAGGAGCTCGAGGAGCAGGGTCGTCTCGCAGACGCAGGGCACCCATTGTCGAGGATGAGGAGGAGGAGGTCGCAGACCGTGTGTCAGAGACATCTCCTGGGGAGGGAGGCTCCGGTCTTGGTTCCGGGAGCGGGGGTGAGGCTGAGGGAGATCCGGAGGATGACAGCTCTGATCCGGATGGTGATGATGGTGCAGAGGTTGTCCCGCAGAAGAGGATGAGAGGGCCTCCTCATTCCCGTTCCCGAGGATACTGATGTTATTTCCTGCTTTATTTTACTTTTTGGCTAGTAGTTTGTAGCACTTTGCACATTGCTAGGCAGTTTTATTTTCTGTAAAACTTGTACCTTTATTTTGTTGTAAAACATGATGGAATGAAACAGCTTTTTGAAAAGATGTTTGTATTTGAAATTCTTAGCATCGCATCGCATCGCATCATTTTGCACAAAAATGGAATTGAATGAAAATGTGCCTTGTGTATTTACCGGGTCAGGTAATGAACCGACGCATCAAATCAAAACAACTCGGCTCGCTAAGAAATAACAGAATCTTAGCAAGTTTACAACTCGATAAACAAAATACAACAATGTTAACGACTCAATAGACAAGACTTAACAAAATCGTATAACCAAAAGGTAACAATTCAAAAACACAAAATGCGACAGCTCGACAAAACTTACAACTCGATAAACAAAACAACAACTCGATAAGCAAAGTACAACAGAACAGACTTCGGACGGACAATCCGGATGATGGAACGCACCCGTAACTGAGGAAAATGGAAGCCTTTGACATTCCCGATGCATGAAAGTGCCTCAAACTTCCTTTCGGCGGGCAAAACAGGACCAACGCGCGGCCGAAAACATTTTGCATTTGGAGACTAGAGAGTGGCCGGCCTACTGGAATAGATGGCCGGCCGGCCACCTCCCCCGTAACCTCCAGAAATTTGACACGTGTCCTTTGAATAGTGTTTTGCCCCTCTATAAAAGCCCCACCCTTGGAACTCATTCATTTCATCACTTTTCTTCGCAAAAATGGAGGCATTTCTCGTTGAAAATCTCACATCTTGGATTTCTTCTTTAGATGGCTCGGAAAAGTTGAACTTCCGGGGTTTTGGCTTGAATGCACTGTTCACGCTGGGCCGGACTTCACTGCATCTTCCTTTCCTCTATGCCGCGGCAAGGTTTTGGAACCCGGTGACGCATGTCTTCAGCTTCGGAGGGCAAGAGGTATGCCCTACTTTTGAAGATTTTCAAGCTTTGATGGAATCCGAGCGAGGCGAGGAGATCTTGCCCCAGCTCAATTTTGGCTATGCCCAGACCTTAGGGCGGATGTGCGGTCTTAATGCGCATGATGCTAGATCTCTGATTGGTGATGGCATGTTGGATATCCCGAGCCTGATTTACCGATTTTCTGATGCCGGTGACCGCAGCAACCACTATTGGCAAGGCTTCCGGCAGCACGCCCTCTGCTTGTGCCTACTATCTCATTTTCTGTTTGTCTCGGGCTCCGGAGGAGCTAGCATCCGTTTGATTGAAGTCGCCCAAGGTTTGAGAGAAGGAAAGAGTTGCATCGCCATGACTCTGGCCGAGACACTGATGGGCTTGGATGCTTTCCACCGCCGGGAGACAATCAGGTTTGCAGGGAGTCCACTACTGCTACAGGTAATGTTTCCCACCCAAGCTCACATGTATATTTGCTCACATCACTCGGCCCTCGGGCTCGGTTTTTCTCACAAAACCCTCATCTTACTTTTCTCTCATCGCACATCTCTCTATTCTTTATTCTCTCATTTTTCATCCCTTCCCAGATATGGTTGATGGATAAATTGCAAGTTGTGGACTCTTGTCCTGCTTACTCAGCCCGTGGCTACTTCTTTCGGCAACGCCTAGTGCATGCTCCTGATGAGAGCTGGTGGTTTGAATGGATGTGCAACTTGTCGGCGGATCGCATTGTGTGGCGTTGTCCTTGGCTCAATCTCCCGGCAATGAGCTATAGCATGTCCCGGCAGGTCGGGATTCGACTGATCGGCTTGACTCATTGTGTGTTCTATTTCCCATTCTGTATTCTGCGCCAGTTTGGCCGTGATCAGACTTGCCCTCCGGAGGGGATTGAGTATCCGGCTACATTTCCAGTTCGAGACGCACAGCTGGCTCGACAGGCCGCAGCATGGAGAGTTAGAGAGCTTCTGGCCCCTGCTCCTATTTTCAGTTGCACTTTATCTGACGAGTGCTGGGATTGGCTCAACGAAGAAGCACAGGTTGGGCCTAGGTTGGCATCAGAGGCTTCAACTAGCTCTGGAAGGGGGCGCAGGGACACCTGACTGGACTATGCCCCAGATTTATTGCTTTATTAGTACTTTCAAGTTTTCTTTATGAGTGTAATAAAAAAGCAACTTCAATTGTATGCAAGAGCAGGAGAACTCTGTTTTGAAATCAATGAAATTGAAGGTTGTGGTACTGAAAATTTTCCGCTTTGGTCCAAAAATGGTCTTAGTTGTGAAAAGATTAATTTGAACAAAGTCAATTTTTATTAAAACTTTTCAAAACTATTTTCGATATGGATCAGAACTGGACACGCCTGAGATCTGTCACTGAGATGCACAACCCCGGATCCTAGCAACTGGAAAGTTGCCCCTAGTCTGAATGGTACCACAGCACCTCCTGGCAACGGAAAGTTGCCCCTAGTTTGAATAGCACTATACCGGAGATCACGATAAATGCTGATGAATAGAGATGACTGAGACGATCAAATGGACAAAGTTGATCGGGGAAGATGTTTATGGCTGAACTTCCGGATGAAGCTGCCTACGTATCCCATAGATGGGAATCAAGCCTTACGTAGTTCAGGCTTAGGTTCGCTCGGGTATTTTTATTCTCCTTTTGCGCTCTAACTTTTGTCAAGGCCGCCCTTTGCGGGTTTTCAACCTTGCGAGCTCAGTTTTTATAATTTCAAATTTTTCTATGCTCTGAGTTTTGCCTAGGTCGCCCTTTCGGGTTTTCGGCCTAGCGAGCCTCTCAGGGGTAGTATTTCTTCAACTTGTCCATGTTGATCGGTTGTGAGAACTCCAAGCCATCTAGATCCATCAGAACCACAGCCCCACCTGACCAGATTGACTTGATGATGTAGGGACCAGTCCAATTGGGTCTGAACTTGCCCCTTGTGTCGTGGATGGGAGCTCGGTTGTCCTTGAGCACCAAATCTCCTTCTTTCAAATTCCTGGACTTAACCTTCTTGTTAAAAGCCCGGGCGATTCTGCGTTGATAACCCTAAACATGGTACAGTGCCTTCAACCTTCTTTCATCAAAAAGCATGAGTTCCTCGAATCTATTTTGCTGCCAATCTGCCTCGGCTATTTGGCATTCAGCCAATACTCGTAGTGACGGAACCTCGATCTCAATAGGTAGAACGGCCTCCATTCCATAAACCAATGAATACAGAGTCGCCCCAGTTGAAGTTCTGATTGAAGTCCGGTAGCCCCATAGAGCAAACGGCAGCTTATCTGGCCAGTCCCGGTAGGTTTCCACCATCTTCTGCAGTATGCGCTTGATATTCTTGTTGGCAGCCTCAACCGCTCCATTGGTTTGCGGCCAATAGGTAGACGACTTATGAAAAGCCACATTGTATTTCTCCAACAAGTCTATCACTTCCTTCTTGAAGTGGGAACCATTGTCTGAAACGATTTCATTTGGGACTCCGTAGCGACAGATGATGTTGTTCCTGATAAATTTCGCTACATGCGAAGCCTTCAACACCGCATAAGATTGGGCCTCGACCCACTTTGTAAAGTAGTCTATCGCTACGAGGATGAACTCATGCCCATTCGACCCCTTTGGCGTAACGGCCCCGATTACATCAATTCCCCAGACTGAAAATGGCCATGGCGAAGTCATGTTGTACAGCTTTGACGGCGGAATGTTCATGCGATTTGCATGAATTTGACACTTGTGACATCGCCGGACGAAACCAATACAATCCTCCTCCATGGTGGACCAGTAATAACCCTGCCTGAGGATCTTCCTTGCCAGCATGACCCCATTCATGTGTGCTCCACATTCTCCTCCGTGGATGGCTTCCATCAGACGCTTTGACTCTTCTGCATCAACGCACAGTTTATGCATTCCCAGATGACCCTTTTTATACAGTTTACCCCCGCAGATGACGAACTGAACGGCCAATCTTCTTATTGCCCTTTTGTCTTTGGCATTTACCCCTGGCGGGTACGCTTCTTTCTCCAAGAAATTCCAGATATGGTGATACCAAGGGTGTTCGTCCTGAACTTCATCTATGGCTGCAATCGACTCATAGGCAGGTGCGAATTTCTGATCGATAATGACTGGACGCATTCGGATTCCACACGGGATGTCTATCATAGATGATAGAGTTGCTAAAGCGTCTGCGAACTTGTTGTTCTCTCTTAGTAGATGAGTAAAACTTAACTTTTCAAACCGAGGAATTAGCAAGTCCAAGGTTTGGTGATACATCATCATATTTTCCTCTTTTACTTTCCAGTCTCCTTTAGCTTGAGACACAACAAGGTTCGAATCCCCAATGACGTCCAGCCGTCTTGCCCCTAGTTCTAGGGCTGCTTCTAATCCAGCAATGCACGCCTCGTATTCAGCTTCGTTGTTCGAGACTTTGAACCGGAGTTTGAAGGCTAGAGGGATACGGGAATTGTCGGGTGCTATCGGCAACACTCCTATCCCATACCCATGTTGATTTGACGCTCCGTCAAAGTACATCGTCCAAATTTCATCGTCGATATGCAGAATTGCTTCATCTGGGAACAGATACTCAACTGCTTCATCCCCCTCAACCGGGTGGTCGGCAAGGAACTCTGCCACTGCTCTTCCTTTCACTGACTTGCGTGTGACGTATGTGAGATCAAATTCGGAGAGCAACAGCAACCAACGGGCTAGCCTACCTGTAAGTGCTGGTTTCTCAAAGAGATATTTGATGGGATCAAGTCGTGAAACCAACATTACAGAGTGAGCTAACAGGTAGTGCCGCAGCTTCCTGGTAGCCCATACCAGAGCTAAGCAAGCCTTCTCCAGCGGTGTATATCGAGTTTCATACTCCAGCATTTTCTTGCTCAAATAATAGATGGCTCTTTCCACCTTATCTTCTGATTCTTGTGCAAGCATGCAGCCCATTATAGTTTCAGTCACTGACAGATACAAAATCAACGGTTTCCCTGGTTCTGGTGGTGATAAAACGGGTGGGTTCTGTAGATATTCTTTAATCTGTTCAAATGCAGCTTGACATCGGCCGTCCCATTGGAACTTCTTTCCTTTCTTGAGGAGGCCAAAAAGTGGTTCACAAGTCAAGGTTAGTTTTGAAATAAACTGTCTTATGAATTGCACTTTACCCAGAAAGCCTCGCACCTCCTTTTCAGTCCTTGGTGGTGGCATTTCTAAGATGGCCTTGATTTTGGAAGGGTCGACCTCGATGCCCTTTGTGTAATCAGAAACCCCAGCATTTTTCCCGCTGTAACACCAAATGTACATTTCTGAGGGTTTAGCCGCAACCGGAATTCCCTGATCCTTTGGAAAAACTTATGCAAGGCGGTGTAGTGGCCCTTTCTTTCTTTGGACTTGACAATCATGTCGTCCACGTACACCTCAACCTCTTTGTGGATCATATCATGTAATATTGTGATCGCGGCCCGTTGATAAGTAGCTCCAGCGTTCTTCAACCCAAACAGCATTACCCGGTAGCAGTATGTCCCCCACGGGGTGGTGAATGCAGTCTTTTCCCGGTCTTCGGGTGCCATCACTATCTGATTGTACCCTGAGAAGCCATCCATAAATGAGAGCAAAGCATGCCCTGCCGTGAAATCTACCAACTCATCGATGTGCGGCAAGGGGAAGTCGTCCTTCGGACTAACTCTGTTCAAATCCCTGAAGTCTACACACACCCGGATCCTGCCATCTTTCTTCGGCACCGGCACAATGTTGGCCAACCAAGTCGGATATTCAGATACCAGCAGGAAGCCTGCGTCAATTTGCTTGGTGACCTCTTCTTTGATCTTGAGAGCCCAATCCGGGCGGATCCTTCTGAGTTTCTGCTTGACAGGTCGGGCCTCGGGGTCAAGGGGGATCCGATGCTGTACAATCTCAGGATCGATTCCAGGCATGTCTTCGTAGGACCACGCGAAAACATCTTTGAAATCTTTTAATAAAGCGACTAAGCACTCGCGTTCCTCCGAAGACAACGTGGACCCGATCTGGACCAGCCGCGGGTCCTCCTCAGTACCTATGTTCACGGTAGTGATTTCGTCCACTAGGGGTTTAACAAACCTCTCCTGCTCCTGCTCAATTAAACGTTGTAAAACCGGAGGAACTTCGTCCTCTTCGTTTTCATCAAAATTTTGAAAGTCTGAATTAATACAATAAATTAGGGGCACAGAAAAGTACTCGGAAACCACAGGCAGTTCATTCTCATTAAGTTCATCCAAATCGTCCTCGGTTACAATAGACTCAAATGAGAAAGAAAAAGACGACCTGGACAAGACCGTGGCATCCGGGTCAACATCCCCAGGAGTACCAGACTCAGACTCAGTCGAGCTGGAACCTGATTCGGACTCACAAGACTCGGTGGAATCAGATTCCGGCTCACTACCTGACCCGGTGCTGCTGGACAGAAATCCCTCCTCGTATTGCCAGGTGAGGGAGGGTGCGATTGATGCATCCAAGATAGCTGCTGGTCGGCTCGCAGCCGTTTCATTCCCAATCATGGAAACCACAAAGTTATCCCCCAAGCACTCTTGGTCGATCGGAGGATCAGAGAGGAGACATGCCAGTGCTACCCCCATTTCAAATTCAATGCCCTCAGGATCCACTGCTTTATACCGCTCAACCTCAGTTGTTGGGTCTGTCTGCTCTGTGGCAACGTCATCCCCGGATAGTTGCAGGTCGAAAAAGATCTCGAAGCCTGGCACGCGCTTCTTCTCCGCGTTCAGCCACGGCTCTGGGAAGCCGCAAAATGGAAAGTCCTCCCCCTCCCGGACAAAGCGTCCGTTCAGGGTACCCTGGATGGGCCTATGCATTAAATCAAAAGGCTTTCCAGCCTGTTTTGCTCTGGCTCTGCCGGCCATTTCCTTACCTTTTCTCACCCAGTCCTCTTTGGTGGGCAGATAACCCAGTCCAAAGGTATGCGGGTTATGTGGCACTTCGGCCAACGCTGCGACTCCTTTCCTGCCGCTTCTTCCCAATCCCATCCCGGGGATATGTTGTAGCTTGTTCATGAGGTAGACGGATTGAGCACTGACGTACACACCTTCATTCACAGCCATGATGTTTTGCACCACCCGGGCCTCAGCCAAAGTAAATCCCGATATAAACACGTCCTCCATGCCGTGTTCAATCTCTAAGACTGGCGTAGATATCTCCGGAGGGGGATGGATTGATGAGTTCCCAAACACAATGGCTACTCCCTTTCCACAGGGGTATTTCACCATTTGATGTAGAGTAGATGAAACGGCCTTTACCTGATGCAACCAGGGTCGCCCCAAAAGCATGTTAAAGGATGCAGGGACCTCCAAGACATGAAAATCTACCTCATGTTGTCCAGGCCCAATCTTGGTTTGGATTTTTACTGTCCCTAGGACATCCCTACTTGTATTGTCGTAGGCTCTGATTACTTGAGTGGTCGGTGTGAAATCTGCGGGCTTCAACCCGATTGCATACGCCGTTCTGGCTGGGCAGACATTAATAGCGGACCCAGTATCAACAAGTACCACCGGAATCCATTTGTCCCTGCATTCTACAGAGATGTAGAGGGGTCTGTTATGATCCACGCCCTCAAGCGGCAGCTCCTTGTCTGAAAAGGTTAATGCCGGGGAACCTCCTCCCGGAAAAACCAGCCCAACCAGCTGCTCTGGTGTAGTTTCGATGGAGAGTTTGGCCTTGTCCATGGCAGATAGGACAGCCTGTCTGTGTACCCTTGAAGCCATAAGCAGTCCCCAGATGGAGATGTCTGCTTGTATTCTCTTTAGCTGCTTCAGTACAGCCTCTTCTTCAATTTGCTTCTCTCTCTGTTTCTCCGCCTCTTTATCTTTCCCCGATGCTTCGGGTTGATCAAGGTGTGGGGGCTTGAAATACCGCCCACTTCTAGTCATATGGTCTACCTCTTCGAGGTACCAGGTGCTGTCTGGTTGGCCACCCGCCCAATCTTCGTCTGTGTGGGCGAGATACAAGTCGTCATCTTCCCACCACATCCCGTTAGCATCTACCAGGCACCTGTCTGGTTCGGGCATGTTTGCACTCTCAGCATTTTCCTCCCACATGCTCACAGCATGTTCAGTTTTCGTGCTTACAGCACTTTCAACTTCCTCATGGTTCTTTGCTTTTCGGATCCTCTCAGAATCCCATTTCTTTTCTTGTTCCTCCAGCGTTAATTGTTCGGTTTTCAAAGTGTCTTGCTCCTGAGTGAAATTCTTCGTACCGGCGCTCTCCGGCAATTCAATCTGACCCTCGGCCCTTCCGGCCACAAATGGTACTTTTGCCCCTGCCGGGCCTTGCTCTGATTGAAATTCCACGATGTCTGGCTGATCATCTAACCACCCAGTAACTTCCGCTGACTCCCCGTATTCAAACCAATTGATAGTTGCATCCGCCGATTCTTGGTCGTTGAGAAATTGGAGGTTGGCGAAGTCCTGTTCCATTGTAGTCAGATCATCTGCCCCTTGTTCAGGTCTGTCCCCCCGGATCATGCACAGTTCAGTCTTCTCTGGCAACCCCACACTCAGCTTAGGCTGGCCCATTGACAAGATATATTCACTCGGATCATAAGCTCTTCCAGCTAGATTCCCAGACTGCTCCACTCCAGACTCAACAGTTTTGCTCTCCTCGGAAGCCTGCCCCGTTCCATTTTCGGTGATCACCACCTTTGGCTCAGATTGGGTTGTGGAGGTGTCCATCATGCACAAGTCAGTGATATCAGGAAGGATCACCTTTGGCTTGGGTAGGTGGGAGGGAGTAATGTAGATACTAGGGTCGTAAGACACGTCCCCAGTTTGGATGAAATTGATTCTTTTGGGTGGATCTTGGTTATGTGCTGGGAGTGGGTTAGTTATGACGTTGGGTCTCTCGGGAGGTAGAATGATGTTTTTGTCAATGAGGTCTTGAATCTCATGACGCAGCCTGTAACATTGGTCGGTATCATGACCATGCTGCTGGTGGTATTTGCAATATTTGGCTGGGTTGTGGGAAGGGGGGAGTGGATTTGGAGGGGGCCTCAGTTCCAAGGGTTTCAGATGCCCCTTTCTGACTAGAACCCCGAGGACTTTGGACAAAGGCATATGTAGTGGGGAGAAGGTTCGTTGACCCCTGGATTGGTATCTTGAAGCTTGGTTACTGCTCCCAGATGCATCAGAAAAAGGTGTGGCCGCTGCGGGCCTTGGTTGGGGAGGGGGAGTGGTGGTGACCATACCGACCTCTGAAGCTCTTGTATTTGCGGAGCCACTCGGGCCCGCATTGTTATTACGGTTGAATGTTCTTCGGGGCTGCTCCCGATCCTGATCGATCAATCCTTGCTTCATCGCATCTTCGATCTGTACCCCCATCTCGTGTAAATCTGAGAAGGTGGGGAAAGGGAGTACGATCATTTTCTGCATTAACTTCGGTTGGAGATTGCGCACAATCATCCTAATTTGATCTTTGTCTGTAGGCCTCAAGGTCATCATCAATGCCTTTGCTCTCCACCGAGTTACAAAATCAGAGAAAGTCTCTTTTTGTTCCTGCCTCGTCGTTTCGAGATCACGTGTTGTGATCTCGATCTGAGTATTATATAAATATTGTGCAACGAAGGCCTCGGCTAGCTCATCCCAATTTCTCTTCACATCATCTTCCAATTTTGCGTACCAGATGGCCGCAACCCCTGACAAAGTTCTGCCAAATAAAGAAAGCTTTTGCGGTCGGGTTAGGCCCATCGGCCTCAAGACGTCTGAAAATAGCCGGAGATGGACCATAGGATCCCCTGATCCGTCAAAACGATCAATCTGCGGCATCTTAAATCTGTCCGGCAGTGTCACGGCCACGTCAGTGTAGCCGTCTTCAATATCTGGGATGGCCTTCACTCCTTGTGACTTCTTGAAGAGCTTTTCCAATTTGCTCAATTTCAGAGCTGTCTGGTCTACCTCGAACTCAAATGGAGAGTCTGGATGATTGGGTGTAATATTTTTGGACAGTTGCGGCAGAAGTGGGGGCGGAGCCAGCCCCGTTGGAAGACTCGTGTCCTCTTGAGTGTTTTGGAAGTTTGACGGAGCGTTCTGTGGATTTGGAGGGGCATTCTGGGTGTTCTGGGTATTCTGAGGATTCAGAGGGGCATTCTGAGGATTTAGCAGGGTATTCTGGCCAATGGGTGCCTGCTCAGGCAGTGGAGCCGCTGGTGGAGGGGGAATCTGATGCGCCCCTAGTGGAGGAGGGACCTGGTGTGAAGCAGATGCTGCATTCTGCTGTTGTAATCTGGTGATCAGCTCAGACTGCTGGGCCATGACAGCGGCCTGCTGTTTAGAAAATTTCGCCTGGCGGATGGCATCATCTTGCATTTGTTTCATGCTCTCATTCATCTGACGCATCATCGCCTCCATCCCTGATGTATCCTGATGTTCCATCTGAATGGCTGGCAAGTGTATCTCTATAGCGGACACAGAAATCTCAGTTCGACTGTCTGTTGCTAAAGTAGACTGCTGTACCAGTAATCTCTGCTCTGATAGACTGCGTTTCCTCGGCCTCCTTCTAACAACTGGGGGTAGTGAGTGGAACACTGGATGTCCGTCAACCAGATCCTCGGATTGAATAAGTCGGCGACCTCGTGTCCAAAGTGCTTGGGAGTATCTAGTGGTTCAGAAGCAATCGTGCTGAAAACTGCCCTAGCAAAAAGATAATAAAGCAAAAAGAAATAAATGACCAGAAAACGGACAGCACAACAGCTTAATTTAAATACACACAACACACAGTCGGGCATACAACACGCAGTTTGATAAGCTGGAAATACACTGCCCTCAACCACTGATCATTATTCCTGTATCACTGTTTCCCAAAACTGAATCGGATATCCGCAGACAACTGATTCTCAGATATTGACTGATGCCCGCAGGCCTGACGCCCTATCTCAAAAACTGATGCCCGCAGGCCTGATGTGACTCATAAACTGATACATGCATTCCCTGTAGAGACGCACTCTAGCAAGCACATAACAGATAAGTGAGAGCCAAAACACCCCTATATTGGGGTAGGGTTTCCCTGTCCTATTTTGTCAGGAACTAGGGTTTCACTACGCACACAGCGGCTTCAAACAATCTATAAACGGGTAAGCAACCTGTCCTAGTTTGGAATGGTCACTATGGATCCGAATATGCACTAGGTCGAATGGTCAAAAAGGGTGCCCCGGTAAAACCGGGGTTTGTGTTCCCATGCTGTCAGAGCCAGAGCCGATCAGCCTTACGGACATGACTTGACAAGACAAGCCTCCGGCAAATCGTTCGGGAATGGCATATGGCAAACACGGTGTCCTAGGCGCACCAATGCAAATGCAATGCAAAGAAACACACAAGTGTAGTCAAAATCAGATATCATGAGTTCGAGTCAAGTTCTCTAAATCCCCAGCAGAGTCGCCAGAAACTGTAACAAGCCCGCGAGGGACCTCGCTACAGTTCGGACTCGATTTGTGCCACGGTTCTAAATCTTGAAACAAAGAGTACAAATCCGGCAAATCGTTTTGAGAAAAACAGGTTTTTAGGAAGAAGTGCCAAACATGGACTGCTTTGCCAGATAACAGAGTCGCCACCTAAATATTTTTTAAATGGGAAATTTAGGAAACCCTAACTCGGTGCCAAAGGCCACGTGTCCGTCATCACCAAAGTTGGCTCGGGAACTTGGGTACGATTGGGGAAGGTCACATCGTGAGCACCCCCGCTCGCCCGGTCAAAGACCGGCCTCTACTAATCATGATATCTGCTTTTGAAAACATTGTATGCTCTTATTCCGGTTATTAGCCTAGGTTACTATGTGATGCTCGCAGCAAACAAGTATAGACTGGGCCGTCTGAATTGGAACAAAACATTTCATGTTTGTTTGTTTGAAAATGGTGTGATGGTGCTACCCGCAGGTAGGCTAAAATGCGGATTTGCCACCCTCAGGTGGGCTTAGAAAATAGTGATGTTGCCACTATCTAGTGGGCTTAAAACAAACAGTCAATGCATTGTCCCAATTCAAATAACTCAACCTCCATCCACAGGCATTCAAGGCAGTTATATCATATAAGCACATAGCCTCATGGCAAGCATGCTAACATGGCAACACTCACACGCATGCAAGGATGCTAAAGCATAAAACTCACCGAGTACTCCCAGCCAAAACAGAAACTGATTAGAAATCATGCATGATCCTAGATACACAGAATTACCTAATGCAACACATGCAAAATGCAACTATAGCAGGCTCGGCTATTCTAAATATGGCATGTGGAATGCTACAGCTAACATGTATTCAATTTGGAATTGAAATACAAATGCAGTTTGTATGATGCGCCGAGCCCCGTGCGTGCAAGACAGATGAATGATGCAAACATACCGTCATACTGTATGCTAATTGAAATATGTCTTATATCTAACCATCATAAGCAGGTAAATAAAAGGGAGAAAGACGTGGGGCTGGAAGACATACATCACACACACCCACACTTATTACAGTTATGCCCTCGCGCAGAGGGTCCAAATAAATAATAATACAATCCGAAATAAAAGAATAATACAGTCCGAAATATACAGTCCAAATAATACAAATTCCTAATTAATTAACGAATTAAATAAGAAAAATGTAAACTGGCATGCAAGCCAGGGACTGCCTCGATTCTGATGAATGATGCATGTTTGGGCTGCTTTGTGCGGAAATCCATTGGGATGCCCCAATTAGCCTCTGTTTGTAATGTTTCTTGAAATGCGTGCCAGACTCCGAAAAGTTGCTGATTCTTTATTCTGCTGCAACAGAGAGCAGGAAAGGGGCATAGCAATGTATTTCACAAATATATGCATGCCTCGATCCTCGTGCCACCAATCACGCATACCGATGCATGATGGCCGAAGAGCCGAATTGCACAACTCAATACAGGATGAATGAATGTGAATGCTACAACAAAACCTAACTCCATCATGGGTATCCGGAGTGTCGGTGACTTGGGAATTGAGACCCGTTCCGTCACTCGGAGTACGAAACGTGCCTCGTTTCCCGTGCCCGGGCTAACTCCTATCCCGAACACGATGCAATATGCATGATATGCATGAATGCAACCTAAGATACAACCTAGTATGCACAATGCAGATGAAAATGAGATGCCTCGAAACGCGTGCACACGGGCACGCGAACCGAGGTAATGACACACGCGATATAATGAGACTAAAAAAGGCATGACAATGTAATATGGGCTTATACCAATATGAGTGAGCCTCAGCCACACTCACACAGGAGGCCAATAGATGAAAAGTGAAGTGCCTCGAAATGCGTGCACACGGGCACGCAAACCGAGGCAATAGCATTTGGAATGCAATGATGCTAAAATGACATATAAAATGCAAAATGGACTTACACTAACATGAATGAGCCTCAGCTATACTCACATAAGAAGCCGTCGGATAAAAGTGAAGTGCCTCGAAATGCGTGCACACGGGCACGCGAACCGAGGCAATGACATTAAGGCATGAAACGGCCTAAAATATGATATACAATGAGACTAAAATGAGATGTCTCGAAATGCGTGCCCACGGGCACGCAAACCGAGAAAATGGCATACGGAATGCAACAGGACTAAAATGGGATATGCGATGCAATATGGGCTTACACCAACATGAGAGGGCCTCAGCCGCAACCACATAGGATGCCGTCGGATAAAAAAGAAGTGTCTCGAAATGCGTGCACACGGGCACACAAACCGAGACATGGCCCGAAGGCATGAAATGGCATACGGAATGCGAATTGGGCTTACGCTAACATGAGAGGGCCTCAGCCGCACTCACATAAGCCGCCGAGAGATGAGAATGAGCTGCCTCGAAATGCGTGCACACGGGCACGCAAACCAAGGCAGTGGCATACGCAATGCAAATGACATGAAAAATGCAAATTGGGCTTACACTAACATGAATGAGCCTCAGCCACACTCACATAAGCTGCCGAAAGACGAAAACAAGCTGCCTCGAAATGCGCGCACACGGCACGCAAACCGAGGCAGCGACATACAAGCATGAAATGGCATGCAAATGAAACGTGGCATATGGCATATGAAAAATGCAAATTTCAGTAGCTAAAATGATGCACAAATAGCCCCCGAATTATGACAAAATTACACCCGATGCCCGAAATGCAATGTTATGCACCCGAAACGGCCTACAGCCCTACTAAACATGCACAATATGGACATAACATGTAAAACAGTAGCAAGGCAGCCCCTAAACTAGCATTTTTTTAGTACAAAGTATGGCCAAACAATGATCACAAGTATGGCAAAAATAGCTTGCAAAAATGGGGGAAAAGAGGAGAATTACAAAGCAAGTGGTATATACAATGCTCAAACTGAAAAACACAGTTCTAAAAAATTAAATAGGGGCCAAAAATATGCACATTTACAAGAGATGACATCCCCCAATTCAGTATGTAGATAGGCTAAACATAGCATGCAAAATAATGAGCCAACAAAGGCTATAACATGAGGTACCAAAAGCATGCCTCAAACAACCTTGGACCCTTAACAAAACATGAAGAATGGGTCATTTTAAGACACTTTCTAAGCCTGATGAAGGCTGAAAACAGAAGCCAAACAAGCCTAACAAAGCATGCAATTTTACGGTAAACTGAAGGAATTGTGAAACAAGTATAAGGTAGAGTTACCAAACATAGTTGAGTCCTTCTTCAGTGTTGAAGAGGGACTCAAAATAGGCCCACTCACAGTATATTGAATGCTCGAAAACAGATCACTCATGAGCTAAAAATAGCATGCAAAAGTAAGAGTATAACATGAATTCAAAGCAAGTGGCATGCAGAGCATGAAAAAAAGGTTGATCCCTTCTTCAATGTTGAAGAGGGGCTCAAAATAAGCACAATATTAGTTCATGAGATGCTCCAAATCAGATCACAAATAGGCCAAATAAATCATGCAATTTTACGGGAAATATGGAGGATTACAAAGAAAGTGCATGATAGAGAGGCCAAACATGGTTGAGCCCTTCTTCAATGTTTAAGAGGGACTCAAAATAGGCCCACTCACAGTTTATATCAGGCTCGAAATCAGATCACTCAAAAGCCAAACAAAGCATGCAAAATAATGGCATAAAGAGTGATATTGAAAGGGGTGTATCATAGAGGTGCCAAATGGGGTTGAGCCCTTCTACAATGTTGTAGAGGGGCTCAAAATAAGCCTAATCTCAGTAGGGGTCGGAGCCCAAAACAGAGAGAAAATAGGGTAAAGAATTGATGCAAAAAAGTGCTAGAAAAAGGGAATTAGTGACTTACCCTTGAAGACCTCACTTTTACTACCTCTTAGCTTGATGAAAGTTGCTTCTAAGCTTTTGAAAATCACTCCTTTGCTGCTGGAATGGGGGTGGTGATGGTGAGGCTTAGGGTTGATGAAGGAATGGCCTAGAACTTTGAAGGTTTTTGGAGCTTTTGGAGAGGGAAATGGAGGCAATGGGAGATGAGGTCTTGAGATGAATTTTTCTAACCCTAGCAAAGAGGGGGATCAGCCCCTTAAATGGGCAAGAAAGGGGTGTAAAAGGGGAGGGAAATGCATCCAAGCTTTCCCTCCCAAAATATCCCCCGGAGGACAGGGATATTTTGAAAAGCAGCTGGACAGCTGTAAAGAGCTCAAAAGCAGAAAGCAGGCCGGCCAGGTATATTTCTTGAAGGTGGCCGGCCAGCCACTCCCCCTGGCCGGCCGGCCATGGCCAAAAAATGAACTGAACAATTGCTGGCCGACCACCATGTTTTAGGGTCCTCCCATGTGTGTAGAACAAGGTTCCAAGGTTGGAATTTGGCAACTCTGAAACAGGAGTCACAACATTGAACTTGAAGGAGAGGCTCAAAAATGAAAGTAACACTTACTGACCAACCAGTACTTTTTGGTGTCCTCCCATGTGTGCTCATCACAAATATGTAGTCCCGGCTCGAAGAAAATATCATTAGGGTGTTCAACATTGGCCCGGAAGTGAGCAAAACGGGCGCCGGAGGAGCGAAACTGGTTTTCTGGAACAATTGCAGGCCTCCCACCCTCCAGTGATCTTCCTGGTGCTAAAACAGAGGTACCTGCCAAATTTGAACAAAAACTAATGCAAAATGAATGCTCGGGGCCCAAATCACGCAGTTCGGGGTCCCGAAAATAGGCTGCAGGCACCGAAAGTGGCGTTCGGCCACGAAGCGGGTATCAGAGGCCCCAGTGTTCCTCAATATGATAAAACAGAGGTCCCCGCCGAAAATGAACAAAAACCGATGCGAAATGAATGCTCGGGGCCCAAATCACGCAGTTCGGGGTCCCGAAAATAGGCTGTAGACACCGAAAGTGGTGTTCGGCCACGAAGTGGCTATCAGAGGCCCCAGTGTCCCTCGGAATTATAAAACAGAGGCACTTGCCAAAAATCGGAGAAATCGGAGATGGTTGGGCGGTCCCGAACCGAGGCACACGGCCTGACGGTTCCGAAAACCGGGAACCGGGCTCCGAAATGGGTAAAATGGCCTACGGCCACGAAAAGTAGCTCACGGCCACTGAGAGATAGCCTACAGGACCACTCCCTCCCCTCAGGAAAGAAAACAGAGAAAACCGAGTCTGGTTCGCAAACCGAGGCAAGGCACAGGAGAAAGTTCGGAAGTCCGGAGACAGGGCGCTCGGCCGCAACTCTGAGACTTCTGAACGAGCACAATATGCAACATCACCGAGCGCTCAATCGGTGACGTCTGAGTCTTAAGGTCGGTCAAAAATGGGGTGTCTACACATTACCACTACAATGTGATCATACAAGACATAGTTTTCAACAATTTAGTAAATGCTACTACAATCAATTGTCAATTAAAATCAAATATAAAGTGATTAAATTCATAAAAATCACTGACAATTGGGGATATAGCATTTCAATGCTTTCTTCAACAACAGATATGCATACATATATATATATATATATATATGTATGTATATACACATACAGACCACTATATTCATAGTGTTGGAACAATCTTCTGTGTAAATAAAAAAAAAAACTTGAAATAAATTCAAACAAAATAAATAAATAAATAACATACCAGATTTATTTATCGAACCGAATTAAAATTAAGACCAAGTCGAGTGTGTGGCACTCTGTCCTTAAGACAGATTCGCCCCGCTACGGTACTTACGGTTGAATGGCATCTATCTCCCAGGATACAATGATCTTCACAAATTTATAGAAGCACTTCAAATAAATTTGTTCGGCGAACCAAACCTGTGTTCTAACTCTCTGAATTTAATTCTAACTCTAATATGAAGAATAATGCAAATGTTATAAATTCTGAACAGCAAATGCAAAATAAACAGACTAAATTTTTGGATGTCTCTCCATTCTCAAAATTGCTAGAATATAAACTCTATATAAAACCATTTTTCCAACAATCCCCCACATGAATGGAATTTGACGGAAAGAAAATGCAACAACATGACCTAATAACAGAGAGTACAGAAATTAGAAATATTCTACAAAGGATAGGTAGCTTTTGGCTTTGAACCTTCCCTTGTGAGACACTATCGGATTTACTAGTTAACCAGTGAACATGATGTCTTAAATTGTTTAGCCGTTTGTGTAAACCAAGACAATAGAACTCACACAGATTATCCCCAGACACAGTTTAGTTCTCACTATTGTGTTCATTTTGGCCCTGAACAACCTGGTCTTCATGAGTGCTCTAAAGACTTGTAGTCCTTCACAAATCTTATAGAACCGGCCCAGTTCACACTCACATAGGTAATTCTTATGAAGAGTATCCTGCCATACTCCACTAGGTTTACCTAGATATAAAAATCATTAAAATTTTACTTAACCTCAAACGCTGCAGACATCACTTATTTCATCAAAGAAATGGGTAGGAGTTAGACTCCCCAGTGATCCTTCTGAGTCAATCACAACTCAGTTGTCCCTTTGAATCTAGATCTTGGGATCTCCAGTTAACTAGGTTGGGTTGCCGTTGTGGTAACTCTTATTTAATAGGCTTAAGTCTCAATCCCCTCGATAAATTCTCAACTAACTCTCTTGCTAACCCTTTGGTTAGTGGATCTGCTATGTTGTCTTTAGACTTCACATAATCAATGGAAATAATTCCATTAGAGAGTAGTTGTCTTATGGTATTATGTCGACGACGAATGTATCGTGACTTACCGTTATACATATGACTTTGTGCTCTACCTATAGCTGATTGACTATCGCAATGTATGCATATAGCAGGCACCGGTTTTAGCCATATTGGAATATCTTCAAGGAAGTGGCGAAGCCATTCTGCCTCTTCCCCTACTTTGTCTAAAGCTATGAATTCAGATTCCATAGTAGACCTCGCAATACAAGTCTGTTTGGAAGATTTCCAAGATACAGCGGCCCCACCAAGAGTAAAGACATACCCACTGGTGGACTTCGAGTCTCTAGTATCCGATATCCAATTTGCATCACAGTATCCTTCAAGTACTGCTGGATATCTAGTATAATGAAGCCCAATGTTACGAGTAAATCGGAGATATCTTAGAACCCTTATCATTGCTTTCCAGTGTTCTACTCCCGGATTACTCGTATATCTACTTAATTTACTGCATAAGCTATATCTGGGCGAGTGCAGATTTATCAAGTACATTAAGCTTCCAATAATTTGGGCATACTCTAGTTAAGAAATACTTTCCTGTACATTCTTAGAAAGATACAAATTAACATCTACAGGTGTTCTAGCAAGGATGATCATCATCTTTGCTGAATTTGTCAAGTATTTTCTCAATGTAATGAGATTGTGACAAAGCATATCCTTCTGATGTTTTGGTAATTTTCGTACCAAGAATTAGCATCAGCAATGCCCATGTCCTTCATGTCAAAATGTTTATTCAACATTTTCTTAGTAGTTTTAATCATATCATTATTACTACCAATGATGAGCATATCATCTACATAAAGACATACAATGACATAACTTTTGTCTGTGTTTTTAATATAAACACATTTGTCACACTCATTAATTTTAAATCCATTTGACATCATTGCCTTATCAAATTTCTCATGCCATTGCTTTGGCGCTTGTTTTAAACCATATAATGATTTAACCAATTTACACACTTTCTTTTCTTTCCCTGGAACAGAAAACCCTTCTGGTTGTTCCATGTAAATTTCTTCATTTAACTCACCATTTAAGAAAGCGGTTTTAACATCTATTTGATGAACTTTCTAAATTGTATAGAGATGGAATGGCAATTAGCATTCTAATAGATGTTATTCTAGTAACCGGTGAGTATGTGTCAAAGTAATCTAGACCTTCTTTTTGTCTAAAACCTTTGACTACAAGTCTTGCCTTGTATTTGTCAATTGATCCATCCATTTTCATTTTCCTTTTGAAAATCCACTTGTACCCAAGAGGTTTACAATCTGGTGGCAAGTCCACTAATTCCCAAGTGTGATTTTGCAAAATGGATTCAACTTCATTGTTGACAGCTTCTTTCCATAAAGGAGCTTCAGGACTGGACATAGCCTCTTTAAAAGTTAAAGGCTCATTTTCTAACAAAAATGTTAGAAAATCTGGACCAAAAGATTTTGAGGTTCTAGCACGTTTACTACGCCTAGGTTCTTCTTCCTCATTTTGGTCTAACTCTTGCTCTTGATCATGTTCTTGATCATTACTAGTAATAGCATCAAAAGATCTCTTATTATTACTAGTCTCTTGTCCAGTCTTATTTGGAAATACATGTTCAAAGAATGATGCATTCCGAGACTCAATAATAGTATTTACATGCATTTCGGAATATTCTGATTTATGAATCAAAAACCGATATGCATTACTATTCTTGGCATAACCAATGAAAATGCAATCAATGGTCTTAGGACCTATCTTAGTCTTTTTAGGACTAGGAATAGCCACTTTAGCCGAACACCCCCACACTTTTAAGTATTTGTAGAATGGTACTCTTCCATGCCACAATTCGTAAGGTGTTTGAGTCACTTTCTTTCAGGGTACTTTATTTAAAATATAATTAGTAGAAAGTATTGCTTCCCCCCACAAGTTCTGAGGTAATCCAGAACTGATTAACATGGCATTCATCATTTCTTTTAAAGTCCTATTTTTCCTTTCAGCAATTCCATTTTGCTGAGGTGAGTAAGGAGCAGTGGTTTGATGAATTATTCCACGTTCTTTACAAAATTCACCAAAAGGTGATTCATATTCACCACCTCTATCACTTCTAAGTTTCTTGATTTTCTTACCAAGTTGATTTTCAACTTCATTCTTATATGGAATGAAAGTTTCCAAAGCTTCATCCTTGGTTCGAATTAAATAAACATAATTATATCTAGTACAGTCATCTATAAAAGTGATAAAATACTTTTTCCCACCTCTAGTTTGAATTGATTTAAAATCACAAATGTCACTATGAATTAATTCAAGTGGTTCCGTACTTCTTTCAATTGAATGAAAAAGAGTTTTAGATAATTTTGCCTCAACACAAATTTCACATTTATGATTTGAATCAATGTCAAATTTAGGTAAACATTCCATATTAATTAATCTACGCAAAGATCCATAATTAACATGTCCTAGTCTACCATGCCATAAATTTGAAGACTCAAGCAAGTAAGAAGAAGATGTAGTATTATTTATAACTGAGGGTACAACGGTCATTACATTTAACTTGAAAAGGCCATCAGACATGTAACATTTTTCCTATATACATCCCATTCTTAGTAAGTATAAATTTATCACTCTCAAATACTAGCCTAAACCCATTCTTACTCAACAAAGATCCGGAAACAAGATTCTTGCGAATGTCTGGTACATGCAGCACATTGTTGAGAGTGAGTTCCTTTCCTGATGTCATCTTGAGTACAATTTTTCCTTGTCCTTCAACTTTGGAAGTTGAGGAGTTGCCCATAAAGAGTTGTTCACCATTGTTCACTATAGAATAAGATGTGAACATCTTTTTGTCGGCACAAATATGGCGAGTAGCACCAGTGTCCACCCACCATTCTTTAGGATTTCCGATAAGATTTGCCTCGGAAACAACTGCAGAAAGATTGATGTCATCGACACCATTGGAAATATTATCCACTTCAGTCATATAGGCTTGAGCAGGCTTCTTACTTGTTCTTCTTTTGCTTTTGCCTTTGCTACGGCAATCTTTGGCCTGATGTCCCTCTTTGTCACAGATGTAACATTTGCCATTAAACTTGTACTTTTTATTATCCCCCCCTTTAGAGCCTTGTGATGAACTTTCTCCAAAAGACTTTCATTTCTTGGTTTTTGAAGCATGTTCCACCACATTTGCCTTAGACTCCATAGGAAGCTTACCAGCCCGCTTTTCAGAATTGCGGTTGTCCTCCTCAATCCTCAAACGCACAATTAACTCGTCCATAGAAATTTCTTTGCGCTTGTGTTTGAGGTAGTTCTTGAATTCCTTCCAGCCTTTTGGTAATTTTTCAATTAAGACTGCAACTTGGAAGGATTCACTGAGAGACATACCTTCTGCGTGAATGTCATGCAGAATGAGTTAGAAATCTTGAGTTTGGCTGATCACAGTTTTTGAATCAACCATTACAAAATCCAAGAATCTACCAATCACAAATTTCTTTGAGCCGGCATCTTTCGTTTTGTACTTTTTCTCCAATGATTCCCAAAGTTCATTTGCTGTCTTGATTGGACTGTAGACATTGTATAATGTGTTGTCAAGTCCGTTCAAGACGTAATTCCGGCAAAGGAAATCGGCATGTTTCTAAGCATCAACCGCAGCAACCACTTGCCGGTCGGTTTCATCCTCTTTCAGGATAGGAGCATCTTCACGGAGGAAACGAGCCAGGTTCAGAGTTGTAAGATAGAACAACATTTTCTGTTGCCATCTTTTAAAGTCAGTTCCTGAGAACTTCTCTGGCTTTTCACCGTGATTTACCGGTACTGTTATAACAAGAGAGGGGGTTGGCGTCATTGCAGCCACCACAGTAGTACTTGTTTGGGCATTCGTTTCAGTAGCCATCAATTCTAATATATAAAACAAAATTATAATTAGAATTTACACTACACAAAAAATTAAACCAAATTCACAGAATTAAATTCTGTAAAAATAAAAGAAACAAGAATGTAACTTTTATTTTCCAATTAATTTGAAAATAAAATAAATTTTATTGAAACAAATTAATTCTACACAGAAAATTAAATTCTGTAAAATAAAATAAATAAAAGTATAACTTTTATTTTTCAATTAATTTGGAAATAAAATAAAATTTTATTTAACCAAAATAATTCCACGCAAGAAATTAAATTTTGTAAAATAAAAGAAATAAGAAAATAACTTTTATTTTTCAATTAATTTGGAAATAAAATAAAATTTTATTTAACCAAATTAATTCCACACAGAAAATTAATTTCAGTAACACTTCAATAATTAAAATACTGAAAACAGAATTTTAATTAATGAAAACTCAAAAAATAATTTCTAAAAAACCAAAATTAATTTTCTGACAAAATTCCATAAAAATATATTCTGAATTGTTAATGACACCAGTATCGTCCTACTAGTTGTCAAAGAAAAGAGACAGTATATTACTACTATCTATCAAATAGTATATAATCACTATTTGTTTTTCCAACCAGAATATTATTTTGTAAATTCACAGAAAATAATTTTCTTCCGAAATTATTTACGAAGAATGAAAAAGAGAAACAAACGAAAAATTCTGTAAACAGAATAATTCGAATCTGTCTTAAGATTGTTGGAACAATCTTCTGTGTAAATAAAAAAAACTTGAAATAAATTCAAACAAAATAAATAAATAACATACCAGATTTATTTATCGAACCGAATTAAAATTAAGACCAAGTCGAGTGTGTAACACTCTGTCCTTAAGACAGATTCGCCCCGCTACGGTGCTTACAGCTGAATGGCGTCTATCTCCCAAGATACAATGATTTTCACAAATTTATAGAAGCACTTCAAATAAATTTGTTCGGCGAACCAAACCTGTGTTCTAACTTTCTGAATTTTATTCTAACTCTAATATGAAGAATAATGCAAATGTTATAAATTCTGGACAGCAAATGCAAAATAAACAGACTAAATTTTCGGATGTCTCTCCATCCTCAAAATTGCTGGAATATAAACTCTATATAAAACCATTTTTCCAACACATAGATCCATCAAATCTGTTACAGTGCTAGTGCTACCCATGTATATATTATATATATGCATTGTCTCAAAAATCTAAAATCTTCTTCAACAATGGCGGTTGGTTGAAGAAGATGATGGGGAAAGTCGAGATCCGAAGTTGATTGAAGCCATTGTTGGAGAGGAGAAGGAGAGGGGAGAGAGATTATGGTTTGATTTGGGTTTGATTTAGAAAATATTATATATATAGATAGTTTGATCATTTTATAAGACATTATTCTTATAGACAAAATAAATTAACGCCCGGACTTTGGATAAATAAAATTCAAAATTGAATTTTTCAACCGAATCTTTTTTTAATAACTTCCTGAACGCAGTAACTAAAAAAAATCCAAAAAGTAAGTATATAAGTATTACCAAAATTATTTTGTTTGCTCACTTGTAAATGCAAGTATATATAAGTAATATTATTATTTTTTAATGTTAAAACAATTAATAAAACCATTTTTAAAAATTAAAAAAAAAAAATGGAACTTGAACTTGAACTATATGTAGTGATTTAAATTGCATATACATCATGTATACTAGCCGTTAATATATATTTAGAGAGCACAAATTAACAAAATCTTAAACCAAAAACTATAAGTCAGAACTTCTATTTCATATTCATATCTCAGCCTTCAATGTTAGTTGAAACCTTCTACATTATTAAACCAATGAGTTGACTCTCAATAGTATGTAAATTGTACATATATATATATATATAAACTGAAGACATGTATGTAGAGATTATAAGCACTTTCCAACATCAATCAGTTGGTGTTTTTCTCTGTGCAGAAAGAGGGTGTCAATGAATCCCCAGCAGTTCCTCCTTGTATGCCTCTCTCTCTTCTTGCCATTTTTTACACATCTCTCTCTTGCCGATGTTGGCACTGCTGCCAGCTATGCCCCACCATATATACGTAAGTACCCACTCCACAATTACACTCAATCATTAACAAATCATAACCAATTCTTTCCATACTGAGGGATGCTGAAATGGATTACATAACTAAAAACTATCTCACATGAACGGAATTTTATCTATTTTTTATGGATTCTACACCTATGTATGAGATTTGGTGTCTAATTTTGTGATTAATTTTTGTACAAGTAGAAAAACTGATCTCCGTATCTCACATTCACATTCGAGACAGGGATAAAAAAAATTTAGAGACAGAAAATCCTAACCTGATTTTCAAAACATGATTTTTTTTTTTTTTTTTTTAACGTGTTGTCATCGGGTGGTTGGATTGAAACAGCCACCGCGTGCAGCGGCAACGACGGGTCTCAGTTTCCGTCAAGCAATCTGTTCGCGGCAGCTGGTGAGGGGATATGGGACAATGGGGCAGCTTGTGGGAGGCAATACTTGGTGAGGTGTATCAGTGCAGCAGCACCAAATAGTTGCAATCCAAGTCAAACAATACAAGTGAAGATAGTAGACAGGGCACAAACATCAGCTTCAAGGCCTTCAAGGGGTGGAACCACCATGGTTCTCTCTACTACAGCTTTTGGAGCAATTGCCAATGGATCACCCCCATCCATTAACATTGAATTTCAACAGTAAGTCTTTTTTCTTTTTTCTTTTTGCATTAATTGGTAGGAGAATTTATAAATATCACAACATTATGCCCTCTTAAGAGAGTCGAACCCAAACTCTCAACATCGAAGCTCTTTTATTGAATTCTTCTTCATTTTCTTTGAACATCGAAGCTCTTTTATTGAAATTGTTTCCATTTTGCAGCATACATATAATAGATTATTATTATTATTATTATTAGCCTCCAGGTTCTCATTTAGTTTTGTCCAATTAATATTTGGATGCCCATGTGTTTAATAATCCAGCAAAGGTTTGCATAATTATCATACACACATCCAAATATCATTTCGACAATATCCTTTTGTATATCGAAATTGTTAATTAGGTCATGTTTATGTTTAAATATTATGGCAAGTTGAGTGCATCATTAGTGATGCATCTTTACAAACAATAAAATTAATTGTTCTTTTTGTTATAAATAAAATAAATGCAACAAGTGTTTAGACTCAGAAGCCCTGTTTGATTAGAAGATTATAATATAAGATTGAGATTATTTATTTTGGTAGCAACTTTTATTATTCGGATTAGATTCCGATGAACATTCTTTTTTTTCTTTTTTTTTTTGTCAATCGATAGGAGAATAATTATACCTATAAGAAATATTATATCATCAAATCGACTATTAACCCATAATAGGTAGAAAGTCAACAAAGCCTACCAAGTACAAGCACAACAATAACTCCACTACTATTTAGTACAATCCCATAATAGGGGAGAGATAAACACCACCACAAAGGATATCAAACTCATTTTCATAAGAGTTCAACCCGAGACCTTACACCACAAAAGATGTTACACAACTACGAAGCTAAATGCCTTGGTTGATTTTGATGGACATTCAGTCCAATAAATATTGTGAATTTTTTAGTTGTACAATTAATAATTCAAAACAAACATATAAATGGAATTATATATTTCATACCCATTGCAAAACATATGTAGACAAGTGAAAATTATTTATCTCACTAATCCAAGTGGATAACCAATCTTACATTAATTCTATGGATTGTTAATCCTTTCACTATTATAATCATGTGAATCAAACAAAGCCAGAAAAACGAGATTCGTGATTATTTTGATTCGTACAATTTTCATTGCGACACATTTACAACTATATGTTCTAATTGATTTTAGTTAGATCTAAAATCATCAAATCTTTGTTCAAGGAACATAAACACATGAACTCCACATGAGTTCCACAAGAGGTCCATGTAAGCTCCACATGAATGAAGAAAAATCTTGTGGCTTTGATTTTTTAACAAAAATTTATAGTTAAACCTAAATGAAACCAATGCCAAACCTCATTTAAGATCAATTGGTTCAAAAAATAAGATAAATTTAAATATATCTTAAAATTCATTAAATTTTTTAACCAAATATAAACAACTAAATACTCAGTTCGATAAGGACTACAACAAAACCAAGCTACTCGAGTGTGGTACAATTAAAACTCGTTCGAAATCGACTTAATAAATAAACAAGTCAA
Source organism: Camellia granthamiana (assembly GCA_036172215.1). Classification (NCBI taxonomy): domain Eukaryota; kingdom Viridiplantae; phylum Streptophyta; class Magnoliopsida; order Ericales; family Theaceae; genus Camellia; species Camellia granthamiana. The sequence goes on along the minus strand of CM069913.1, from coordinate 42,309,417 downwards.
ACTTAAAATATATTTTAAAACTCATTAAATTTTCAAACTAAATGTGAATAATACGTTTTTCAACTCAACTTAAGTTTTCAAACTAAATTTGAATAATATGTTATTCAACTCAACTAAAGTTATTTACGGCTTAGTTAACTCACTATATATGTTTGTTTTCCTTAATTAGACCCCTTGGAGTGAGCTAAATAAGCCAACTTTTTGGCTTATTGTTATTCATTTTTTTCTACTTACAAAAAAAATTTAGTTTCCTTAGATTTAAGAGAATAAAAAAAATAAAAACCACTAAAAAATCAATACTAAACTCCATTATAAATGTAACAGCACAACAAGCAAAAATTAATTAATTTATTGATTAATTAATTAAGATTACCCTTGTTAATTAAGATATTTGTCAACAGCCGAGATTACCCTTGTCAATTAGTAATTATTTTCAACATTCACATGAGTAATTTTAATGTAATTCCAAGAAGAATAGACAAGAGAGGGTATATTAGGTTTTGTATTTTTGTGTTTTCGTCTTCACACATTGACTGAAGGATTTTTTCATGTGCAGGGTTTGAAGTGGACAACAGCAAAAAGACATATATGTATAATTCTATCAACTATTATAGGAGGGAGCTGATGATCATTCTTTTGTTTCACATGAATACTTTTCTCCATACTTTTCTGCTTGATGAACTTAGATTATGTTTAGTTCGTGAATTTTGGTGGAAATTTGAAAATGAAAAGAGAAAAATTAGGTGAAATGTGAATGAAATATAGTTATAATTCATCCACCTCTTTCATTTTTCTTTTCAAATTCCTACTTAAATTTATGAGCCAAACACAATCTTAGTGTGTTTGGGTGGGAGGTTAGTTTGATTAGGTGTTTTTTTGACCAAGTCTTTGTATAATATTAGTTGGGAGTCATATTCCATCTTAGCTGAAATGTGTTTCCTTGCTTTGATGTTTTGTTCTTGGTCTTTTTTTTATGTAATTTTGTTGTTGGTATTTTGTACTCTCTTTTTTTTTTTTTTTTTCTCATTTGCATCAATATATTCTTCTTTTGTTGATGGAAAAAAAAAAAAAAAAAAAAAAAATTCAACTCAATGACTATTCATTTTCCAGTAACCCTTGCCTAAATTTAAGGATAATTACAATTTATTCTCTTAAACTATCAGTTAATATCACTTTACTCTCTCTCAAAAAAATAAAAATAAAAATAAAAATAAAACTATACTTTGTCATCTTAAACTATCAATTTATATCAATATAAACCTTACAGTAAAAATTTGTATATAAATTGATTAAAAAAAATAACATGTGATTTGCACCTGAAATCTCAAATAGTGTGAAATGCCTAAAATTATCTGCTTGTTTATTTTTCTTTTTTTCCCCTTCTTTTGCCATAGTATAGATAGTCATAACTGCTAATGTGAATCAAAAAAAGAATGGAAAAAGAAGTGAAAAAATGAGAAACAGAATAATGGCATTTTAAATATTTCTTTAAAAAATTCATTCAATGGGATTAAATAAGGAATTTTATCAATTATGCTTGTCTATTGAATTTCATCAACAAAAAAATTTTCGTTGATAAAAGGGAAAAAATCGAACACCTTTTTTAAGTGGAAATTGGAAATGCATTTAAAAGATATTTACCTTTCCTGAAAAATATATATAGTGCACACCTCTCTAAAAAAAAATACACAATAAGACCTAACCAAAGCAGAGACCTCTCTTATCTAACCTTGTGAGACCTAACCAAAGCAGTTTTGTTCCTGGACGAACCACCTGTGATAACATCATCATAACTCAAGAAATAATCCACACTCTTAACCACAAGAAAGGCAAGAAAGGTGGTATGATTATCAAACTAGATCTTGAAAAAGCCTACGATAATATCTCATGAGATTTCTTGCACCAAACTCTTCAGGAATTTGATCTGGACCAGAATTTAACCCAGCTTATTATGGAGTGTGTTACCTCGGTTACAACTGATGTTTTGTGGAACGGTGAACCTCTGGAGGAATTCTCTCCTAGCAGGGGTTTGAGACAGGATGACCCTTTTTCCCCCTACTTATTTGTGTTATCCATGGAACGACTCTCTAATATGATATACCACTAAGTGGAGCCTAAAAAATGGCAAGGCATCTCTGTGTGTAGGGGTGGACCTTGCATTACCCACCTTTTCTTTGCGGATGATTTGATACTTTTTGCCTTAGCTGATCTCTCTAATTGTGAGAGTATAATAACAACTCTTAGTGAGTTTAGTGATTTATCTAGCCTAAATTTAAACCCTCACAAATCAAAACTTTTTGTTTAAGCTAATGTGGATCGTATGCATGCTAGAGCTTTAAGTTCTAAGTGTGGCTTTCCCCTTACAGATGATCTGGGAAAATATCTAGGGGTCCCTCTATTGCATAATAGAGTGAGTCGGAGGTATTTTAACTCCATTTTGGAGAAGATGCAAAGGAAACTTGATGGATGGAAAACCCAAACATTATCTTTGATGGGTCGTGCAACACTCATACAATCTGTCACATCAGCCATCCCGACTTACTCAATGCAAACTTTGTTAATTCCAAATGATGTATGTGATGATATGGACAAGTTGAATCGAAATTTTTTATGGAGTGATACTCCAGATAAGAAAAAAGTGCGCCTTATCAAGTGGGATAAGGTGTGCAAGAAAAAAGAGGACAGAGGTCTCGGCATTCATAGAGCTAAGGATCAAAACCTAGCCCTCATTGCTAAACTTGGGTGGAAATTAGTGAGTGATGACAACGGGTTATGGGCTAAGGTGTTAAAAGCGAAATAACTCAAGCACCATAATGTCCAAAGTTGGCCCAGAAAAGGACAAGCTTCTCCTATTTGGAGAGGTATTATGAAATCCAGAACCGTTTTGAGCAGAGGTGTGAAATGGACTATTGGCAATGGTGCCAAAGTTCGAATTTGGCATGACTAGTGGTGTGGTGATAAGCCTTGGGTGGAAGCTGTTCCTAACCACTATCTTACAAATTTGGACACTGTTGACACATTAATTGATGCGAAGGGTCAATGGGGCACACATGCTATTAATAATCTTGTCCCTCCGGAGTTGGTACCGGAAATTCTCAAAATACATCTCCTTCGTTGGGTAACCTTCACTGATAAACCTTGTTGGCAGGGCTCCACTGATAGAGGGTTCTCCTCCGCAGCTACCTATGACCTCCTACAACTTCAATCCCATAATGTGAATCATTGGAAGTGGGTGTGGAAACTTAAGATTCCTGAAAAATTAAAAGGATTCTTATGGATTGTGTTGCATGGGAAACTCTTTACTAATTGCATGCGGCTAAAACGTGGCCTTACTATGGATTCGAGTTGCCCCTCCTATGAGGGTATGGAGGATTTGAACCATGTGCTAAGGGCTTGCCCCAAAGGGAAGTGTGGATTATCATTTTTGGTAGAAGGTGGTATGTGGATGGCTTGAGTACTACATTTCAGGACTAGGTTATCACCAGTTCAACAAACAAAAATTGCTTTACTAATGGCACTCCTTGGGGAACAATTTTTATAACCACTCTTTGGCATATTTGGAAAAATAGAAATAAAAAGATTTTTTAAAACAGTTCTGGCAGTGCCTTTGAAAGTACAAAATCCATTTTGGAATTTTCTTTAGAAAGCCATAAAGCATTTGTTAGAAAGATAACAAGTCCAAAGCAAGTTTATAGACTAATTAAATGGATCCCTCCTGCAGGTGTCATCAAGCTCAATTCTAATGGTTGCACTGGAAAAGGAACTGGACCTGGGGGATTTGGAGGCCTCTTCCACGATGAACAAGGCACATGGATCAGCGGCTACTATGGGCGATTGGAAACTTGCACGAGTTTGGAAGCAGAATTGTGGGCTGTCTACAAAGACCTTACCATCATCCTCCAAAGGGGCCTTACCAAAATCATTGTCGAAACGGATGCGGAACAAGTTGTCTAGCTATTGACAGAGGGCTCAGGAGATAATTTCCAATTCCGAGGATTAGTAGAGGATGCAAGGATCATCATGCAAGGCTGTGGGTGCGAAATCAAACATATCATGAGAGAAGAGAACACATATGCAGATGCTCTTGCAAAATTTGGAGTAGAGCAACCGGAAGATTTGCTTGTTGTAAATGATCTCCCGATGGAGATACGAGGCCTCTTGGTAGCTAATATGTTAGGCGTTTCGAGAGAGAGGGCTTAGCCTTTTGCCCTCTATTTCTTTTCCGATGTCCCTAAAAAAAGATGGATATGGGGATGTTACTATGATGACTTCAGGGTTGATACCGTGCTTTTTTTTTATATATAATTTGAATTGTTCATATTTTAAGGTTCATCAAACATGTTATTCATGTAAATAATTAAATTAATTACGCATTCGTAAGCTCATTATTAGGTATTAATTATTTTTAAAAATATATCAAAATTATATTAATCATTTATTTTAAAAAATAAATAAATGTGCTATTGTTATGGATTGCAAATATCTAATCAACTTGATTTTTTGTATAGATAATTTACTCAACAAATTCTATAATATAAACAGTTCAAATTATCGAAAGAAACTCAAGGCAAACTTCCACAAGGACTTACAACAGCCAATTGTACCAATAATCCGAATTTCCTAAAATGTGTACTATTTTTAACCATACGTTAACACAACATGAATTGTATATAGGGATGTTTTAGGAAGATAATTAAAAATTGATTTTTTAATTTTTTTAATTTTTTTGACTGCTTTATGTGATAGGTGATGTGGCTTAAAATGGATTAAAAATTGATTTTTGACTTTTTTTAGCTTATTGTCAAAATACCCCATAAAGTTGGAATATTAAGGTTAGTCATTTTTTGATTTGACTTGTTTATGCCAAATAACATGACACATAAACAAATTAGATTAAGGTCAAACTAGCAAACAATTGATATGAATGATATATTTAATGAATAATTAAGTACATATTTTAATATTATTTTTTATATAAGGGTACCATATAACATGTTTAAATTCCTTATTTAATCCCATTGAATAAAAATTTTAAAGAAATGAAATTAAGTTGAAATTCAACATCTTAAAGAGTAATTTTATATAGTAGGAGGGGAAAAATGAGGAAAAAAAAAAAAAAACCCTAGATTTTGGCTTTTGCAACAAAATAAATCCTAAATTTTTAATTTTGTCAATTTAAATAATAAAAATTTGATTTATTTTCTATCTAAATCACTATCTTATTTATATTAAGTAAAATCGACAAAAAAATAGTATTTTAATAATTAAACTCAATTTTTCTGTCGATTTTACTTAACAGAAATAGGCTAATGGTTTAGATTGAAAAAAAAAAAAATCAAAATTCTATGCTTTAAATTGACAAAATAAAAAATTCAGGATTTATTTCGTTAAACAAAAGTCAAATCTTGAGTTTTTTTTTTTTTTTTTGTAATTTCCTCTAAAATTTACTTGCCACGCAAAAAAAAAAGAGTATTTTCATACACTTATTTTAAACCCTCAGTGACCCCCAGTGCCACGTGGCACCACGTGATTAGAAGAAAAGAAAAGAAAAAAAAAATTTACTTTTTGGCCTACTGGGGATCCGTAGCACCACTGTTTGAAAAGATAGTAAAATGTTATTTTTTAATTTTTAACTTATTTTAAATTACATTACCTTTTTTTTTTAAAAAAAAATTCAAAAAAAAAACCGAACAACAAACTGTCAACCAATTTCTTAAAACAACTCAAATTTGTACCTGTCTCCTCGTCAACCCTAATAATTAGGTGTGAACGTGGAGGGACAGGGAATTCGAAATCTATGGAGTCCGTAATTGGCGTCGTGTTTGGAACGGCGAGACATGGACCCTAGCCAGGATTAGGATAAGCTATTCTTTATTACTAGCTTAGGTGGAGGAAATTGACAATCACTCACAATTACATTATTGTAGTGTTTTTTCAGATCCAAAATGACAATCAATTTTCTTCCCCCCTAAATTTTTTGATCAACTAACATATTGTCTTCCAGTAATTTCGGAAAAGAGATCGAGAGAGAGTGTATATTTTCAAATTTAAGTGACAACTAATTAAATTGAAACTGAAGGTAACGATTAAATTGTTTAATTTAAAATTTTAAAAAAATGAAGTGTAAATAGGATCAAATTACAAGGATGAAAAATAAAAAGATAAATTGCACTAACCTCTCCTGAGGTTTCCAAAAAAATATAATTAATCCTACACGTGATATAATTATATTGACCTCTTTCGAGTTTTTTTACCAATAATTCATGAGTGATGAAAAGATAATATTGTTGTATCTTTTTTACTAAAATATAAATTTATGTTTGTTTATTTCAATGGCTACCACCATATGCATTAGTTTTGATTATTTTAAATTTACTAAAATAAAGATCAATGTAATAATGTCAAACTTATGAAATTAATTATTTTTTTTCTCAAACGTCAGGAGAGGTGAGTGTAATTTACCCAAAGTATAATTAATTGAAAATAAAATGATTTTCATGATCCTACAACAACCGAATTTAATCTTATTTATCACAAAATATGTTTTTATTATTTATCACTAAAATTGATCTTACTTACCACTAAATATAATCAAATACTAAAACTTATTTTACTTATCACATAATATAACTATACTTACCAATTTTTTGTGACTCATGTTAATGACAGTTCATTCGGTTGTCAATATCAAAGAAAAATATTCAAAAAGAGATTATAATTTCAAAATAACTTTTACACATTTCAAAATATTTTTACATAATTTTATACAATTTTTTTTTTTTTATCAAAAAAGTTCTACACATTTTCCAAGTTTTTATAGTAAAACACTCACCTACTATATCATAGTTGTTGGACTAATTTCCAATTTGTGTGGAAAAAAGATGGAAGAGAAAGTACTTCAAAGTACCAACAATCTTTATACTACTTCGATACGGTGGGAAGTTCACTATTTTAATTGGTTATTTGATTATTTTAATTTGGCTAAAATAATTATATTTGAAAAATTAGTTGGTTTTTTTTTTTTTTTTTTTGTAGTTGATTTGATGATTATAAGAGAAAAAATAAAATAATTATAAATTGCATGCGATATTTTATCTGATTAACTATTTTAACTTATTTTATATTTTAACAAACTATTTTAACTCAACCATCTTCTCAGATACCCCTACAATACAAGTTTGTTAATCTAATAGAGTACCTGGACCAAAGGTCCTTGTCAGTAACATTTTCTGTGTTGGAAAAGAAATCAATTATTTGACTTAAATAATTGTACTTTTTATCTTTTTACGAAAAGATGTACAGAAAAATAGAGAGGTGATGTGATAAAAAAAAGATAAAAAGATGAATTATTTTCAACTTCCCAAACTTGACCTTATTGATTAAGAATTGTAATGTAAACATAGATTTTCATTTCCCACCCAAGAATTCTACCAATCTTTTAGGTAGAGCAAATTTGTTCACACTCCGAGTCTCTTACATAATTCACTCCTTCACACACTTTGTTCAAAAAGTGTGTGAATGTTACATTCTTTATTAGCTATTAAGGTGAAGTAGATTCCACTTGTAACTTCACTAGAATGCACATCATTTGAACAACTAGCAAGAAAAAGTATAACACTAATTAGGATGTTTTGGGAAAATAGTTAAAAATTGATTTTTTTGATTTTTTAATTTTTTTTTTTAAAAACGTATAAAAAATATGAAAGGTAATGTGACTTAAAATAAGTTAAAAGTTAAGAAGTGAATTTTAACTTACTTCCTAAAAATAGGCCTAAATCACATTCTTTTTGTATAACTTCGGTCGAATTACAAGTAAAATCTATTTCATCTTAACAACTACTAAGAAATGTAATACCTAAAAAGTGTGTGAATAAATTTATTCTCGTCTTTTACACATTAAACAAGCAACCTTATCAAGATCAAACAAATCTTTACTGAAAGACAAGCCCCCATCTATTGTCCCAAAATTAAGCCCCCTCTTATGCACCATTTTGTAATTATTTTCTTGGAGAAATTTCTATCTAGCGGTACTTTCAAAAAAATATTACAGATACATGAAAAAATTTAAAACTTTCATTACTAATATTGATAAAGTTTACCACTAATTGTAATTTATTTTTAGAACTTTTACTGATTTGTTATTTCTCCCTTTTTTTAATATATCAAAATACTTAGGTATTGTTTAATAACGTTTACGTTTTTTGTTTATGTTTTCAAAAACTTTATAAATTGATTTTTGTTTATTTAAAAAAAAACATAAACTACAAACGCGTTTAGTTTGAACAAAATGTTTAAAAAATTTTAAAAACATAAACTCAAAAATATGTTTATTCAGGCCTAAAATATTTATATTTATTTTTTATTATTTTATGACAATGGGATCATACACATTATAATGGAAAAAAAAAGTATTTAAAAAAATTAATTGGAAAAAAATTATTTGAAAAAAAAAATTTGTTAGTCAAATTTTTAAATTTCTATTTAAAATTTTTCCTCAAATTTATGAACTGAGACAATCATTTATAAATCAAAAAAATTATTAAACAAGTTTTTATAATAATTTTTAAAATTTTTGTAAGGAAAAAGATTAAGCCCCCATTTTTCCTTGATCCCCACCACTCCCAATGTATTGGGATTAGCCAACTTTTTGCTTTTTGTTTTATTTTCTCCTCCTATCACTCACTAACATGTATTTGTAAAGGTTGTGGGGGTTAAGAAAAAATGGAGTCTCTATCATTTCTGTTTTTGTAAATATAAATTGAAAATGAAATGGTTGCCAAATAGACCTTAACCATTGTGATTTACATATATGTGTTGTTGTATTACTACCTCAACATTTTAAATGAATTTTATGTATAACAATTAATATGTTTTCAATAATTTTCTAACTAAAAATCACTCAGTGGTACACGGACATCACGATATTATAATATGTAAGTGTTTGAAATGTTCTTAATACGTGCACTTTTTAATTTTTTTATTAAAAAAGTAGAAAAAATATATATATGTTTTAGATAATTTTTTGATTTTTTATGAAAATATATATAATAAAATAGTATAGTAAAACTGAAATAACCATTTTGCATTTATTGACTTTTTGACTTTTGGGTTATTAAATGCAAAGGGCAAAATTATAATAATTTTGCCCTATAGCTTCCCCCACAAGCTTTCAAAATAATAATTTAAAACCTCTAGACTGCCCCCAAACTTTTTCCAAATAGTGTAGATTTTTTGACTTTTGTAATAGTTTTTTGGTTTTTTTAACTTTTGTAGTTTATGCCAAACTAACCCTATTGTGAGACGATTAAGTATAATAAATCAACAATTAAATCATAAATTCTATTTATATAAAAACTCTCCAAAATGAGATACAGAAATCACAAAATCATTCCACTAACTCATAGTAGTAGAATCTGTTGTATTTTAGCGGTTATTTGGAATGTTCTAAATAAGTGTACTTTTTGACTTTTTATGAAATATAATAAATTAGGTATGGATTGGATTTGAAGTAATGTGATAGAGAAGTGATGTGACTTAAATAAGATGATGTGACTTAAATAGGATAATGACTTTTTAATTTTTTTAAGGGATGACTTGGATGCTTATTAAACAAAGAAATAAAGGACAAATAAATTCAGCAAATATTTAAAAAAAAAAAAAAAAAAAAAAAAAAAAAAAGAAAAAAAAAGAGAGAGAGAGAGAGAATTATCAATAAAGAGGTATCAACGAGTTGTGGTGATCCTATACATCAAAAACAAATTTATAAGTATCTTCAAAATTTAAAAAAAAAATATTTAAATTCGAGTTATACTATAGTTGTGTGATGCAATTTTTCCTTTTCTTATTCGCTTCTTATTGACAGCTAAAAATAAAGATCAAAGATGAAAGCTCATGCTTCCCCTCACAATGGAGAGAAGATGACTTATCGTCTCTTTATAATGATTTTTTCTCCCACGAGATAACAGTCAGCATATTAGTAATTAAATTTTAATGCAAACCAACATCTATCTGTAAACTCAAACCCTACACTTCAAAGGTTTTTTTTTTTATCATGCTTATGCATGTAACACCAATTAACATCATGTACTTGTCTCCTTTGCCGTGCTAGCATCAGGAAAAAGTGAAGAAGGTGATTGCCTTGGTCACCCAATTTTGACCAAATTTAAGGGCTCCAAATAACTTTAGTCCTTATAGTAATATTTTTTTTTACGTCAGTCCATAAGAAATTATAAATATAAGATAATCATATCTAACTAAATAATTATAGTTCAATCACAATAATATTTAGGGGTTATTTAGAGTGTCCTAAATAAGTATAATTTTTATCTTTTTAGACTAAAAAAATGAGAAAAAAAAAATATGGATGTTTGGGTTAACTTTTTGACTTTTTATGAAAAAATGTGTATTAAAAAATTGTATAAATAAGTGTGTAAGAGAAATTAGTGAAGTAGGCCGTACAGGTTGGTCAATGCAGTCGGCTGAGTAGGAGATAGGAAAAGATTTTCTCTTTTTCGGGCTTTAATTGGATGGTGTTATTCGGCCCGTGAGGGCCCACCACGGGTCCCTTTTTCTAATCGAAACCATTCAATGTGTAGAACTCGTCCAGTACTATATGTTTGTAAAAAATCACATTGATTGGATGTCGATAGTTATCTAATCGTGTTAGTTTTTTTGTCAACTGTTAACTATAACACCATCCATTTTTTATACAAAACTGATTTGATCACGTAGTTAGCGATATCCGATAGGCATGATTTTTTATAGGCATATAGTACTAAACGAGTTCTACATATTAAACGGTTCGGATTATCAAAACGGGACCCATAGTGGGCCCCCACGGGCCCACCTTTACCCTCCAACTTAGTGAATATACACATGCAATTTTTTTTTCTTTCACTGTCTTTGCTTTCATGTCAGTACCTAGAGTGGCGTGAAGTTGATTTGTATTTTAATATTATGTATATTAATTTTTTTTATATATTTTTTTTATGAATAGTGATAACTTTTTAATTTTTTTAATAATTTTTTACTTTTTAACTTTTTTTAAAGTTCCCAAACCAGACCTTAATAACCAACACAAGAAAGAGTTGCATAATAAAAAAGCAATCAGTAACACAACAAAAAAATTCAACAACCAACTTAACAAAAAAATCCATAATATGAAAGAGAAATTATCAATATTTGTCTTCTATATAAAAATTGATTCCTAATATCTTAGTTACGAATGCACATAGGTTGATTCACTTGGAAGTTTATAAAAAAGATAAATAACACAATTGAGTATGGTAAAATTTCCCCTAATAAATTGCCATAAACAATATGAAGAGATGTACTCCATAAATAAAATTTAGTATAATATATACATATGATCAGCTAACTCTCAAATAAAATACAATTCTTACCATGCAAGAGAAATAAAAGGTATTAAATTCCAATTCATAGTAGTTGAATCTATAATTATACCGCCACAAAGTGATGCTACAGAATCACAAGACCAAAGGCCTAGTTAATATGAATATATCCCTGTTACTCCCTAGTTATTTTATATTAGGGTAAATCACACTCGCCTCCTTTGAAATTTGAAAAAAAAATATCATTAACCTCACACTTTTGATATAATTACAATGGCATTCCTTGAAGTTTTAATTCAAATAACCATTAGGTATTTTTTTATTAGTAATTCGCTAGTTGTATAAATGAAAAAAATAGCAGTTCTTTATGTTTAACTAAAACATATATTGATCTTTATTTGTTTCAGTATTTACCCACTATATACATTAGTTTTAGTCGCTTTAACCATAATAAAAAGAAATCAGTGTGATTATGTCAAAAGTGTGAGACTAATTACATTTTATTCAAATTTCAATGGAGGTGAGTGTAATTTATTCTTTACATTACTATTTCCTAAATCTCTACTTCCAGATATGATAAATGGGCTTCTTCTCTTAATTAGGACTCGTTTGGCAAGTGATGATTTTAATCAAAAAGTCAAAAAGTCACCAAAAAAATCAAAAAGCCAACAACATATACTAAAAAGTCAAAGATTCCTTTTTCTCTTTACTTTTTACACATCTTTTCGTAAAAAATCAAAAAATCATCCCAAACATACTAGATTTTTTTACATCATATTTTAGACAAAAACTCAAATATTTCCAAACGAGACCTTAATTAAGTTTTGACAGAAACTATCATATATCATATCTATATTAAGCAAATTACACCGATAGTTTCTGTACATTGGCCCTTGTATTATTTTAATTCTTATAATTTTAATTGGTTTAATTTTGATCATGAATTTAGAATTTTTAAACTTATTTAATTTAGTGAGTTAATCTCAATTAATTTAGTGATTATTTTCTTTCAAAAATCTTAATTAATGTTATCAATTAGATTAAATTCACATAAAATTTAAAATTAATAGTTAAATTAAATTAAATTAAATAATAAAAATCAAAATAATATAAAGGATAAAATATAAAAACTATAAGTATAATTTGTCCAGTATTTATACAATTCTACAACCTTAGGTCATCTGTAGGAAGGACCACCTGCACATGCAAAATTTGCATGGATCATGGAGGCTTGGGATCAAGCTTAGCCTAAAATTCAAACCTATACCTATTACATAGATAAGTCATATAGTTTGACGTTTGCAAGCATTGGGGGTAAAAAACATTAAATAAAAAAAGAAAATTATTAAAAATAGCTTTTAAGATTACCGTTAGTGTTTAAAAAATGTGTACAAAAGTATATCACATTCCGGCCCTGTTTGGTAGAACTGTGGGAAAGTACTTATAGCTTATGCCTAAAAAACTTATAGCTTATAACTATGAACATAAGCTGATTTCTGACTTATAAATTAAGCATCTCCTGCCCCACTCAAAGAATAAGCTGATTTCTGACTTCCAAAAAGTTATAAGCTATAAGCTATAAGCTAAACCAAACACATCAAAATAGCTTAAATTAAGCTGTAAGCTGAAATGAGCAGCTTTTAAGCTGCCCCAAACAGAGCTTCCGTTTGGACAGCGAGCCAAGCTGAGAAAAAAATGATTTTGATTTTGATTTTTCACTTAAGTGAGACAAAAAAAATGATTATAATTTTTCATCATTACATTTATATAAATAAAATATAAAAAAATATAATTTATCATTTATTTTATTTGGATAGAATAAGTAAAAAAAAAAAAAAAAGTGTTTTATTTCATTTTATTAAAATAACCTTTCATATTAATAAGTTATGTTTTTTCATACGGGGTAGTTTTGATATTTTAAACAAGCTTCATTAAAAATGCTGTTATTAACATTCCATTAATTATTTTGGACCACCCATTTTTCAGCTTTTTTATTTATTTATTACAATAATAATCTCAAATGAAATTACTAAAGAGGATATCAATAATTTTGGGATACCCCATCTTAGGCCTAGTTTGGGTACCCAAAAAAAAGTCAAAAAGTTACTCAAAAAGTTAAAAAGTTATCACTATTCACCCAAAAAAAATATTAAAAAATTGATTTTACACAATCTTCCTTTTCAAACAACTCTGACGACAGAGCAGGCAGAGCACACTTTTGGGAAAAATTACACTTATTTAGGTGTACATATAACACGATATTATTCAGCCCGTGGGGGCCCATCATGGGTTCCTTTTTAATAATCTGAACCGTTCAATATATAAAACTCGTCGAGTACTATATGCCTGCTAAAAATCACATTGATCAGATATCAGTAACTATGTGATCAAATCAGTTAAAATTTATAAAATGAATAGTGTTATAGTTAACGGTTGAAAACAAACTAATCCGATCAGATAGCTATCGATATTTAATCAACGTGAATTTTTACGAGATTATAGTACTCAACGAGTTATACACATTGCACGGTTTTGATTAGCAAAACGGGACTCGTGGTGGGCCCCTACAGGCCGAACAGCACCTCCAATCAATGCCCAAAAAGCAGGGAATAATCTCTCAACCTCTACACTGCCGACGCTGTCCCTGAATTGATCCTATCGTACAGCATATTCAATCCAATCTTCTTCTATACACTAATTTATATAATTTTTTAATACACATTTTTTCGTAAAAAGTCAAAAAGTTATCCCAAACAACCATCTTTTTTTCCTCAACTTTTTAGTCCAAAAAGTTAAAAAGTGTACTTATTTAGTACACCCCAAACAACCCCTTACAATTAAGCCCACAAACCCATTATACCATGAGTTAGGGATTATGAGAGCACGCACTTCCATCACCATCCATCCATCTTCTCCAAATCCCATCTTCAAAACCTACCCACCCTCAAAACCTTGAAAACTCTTTGACGGCAATATTCCAGCGGTAATGGTGACAACTATTTGATTACCTACACTTCTCTGACAATGACAATTAGTGGAAGTTTTTCCAACAATCACAACTCTATGAGACGAGAGTACAACAATAAAAGTTTAGAGAAGATTCATAACTTCGATGGTATTCTTAGTTCAGAGGAGATTGGTCTTGTAAGAATAAATTTCTTGAAAAAAAAAATGACAAAAATAATAAAAATTATTCGTTATTTTTTCAGGATTGAACTCCTGAACATATGATCGAAATTCGGGAACATGGGCCAAACATTGTTCATTTATTCAGGAAAAGGTAATTGAACATTTCTTATTTATTCAGAAATAAATAACTGAAACTCGTAAAGATTGCAAAGCCCACAAAAGAAAAATTTTGAATCAACAACAAAAAAGCCTACATTTATTTTCTCAGGTCATAAACAAGTATGTGGAGATGATATAGAAATCACTTTCGTGGGTTTTGTTAGAGTTTTGGGAAGAAAGACTTTTTGGGGTGTGGGGGTATGCATTCAATTGAATAGGTGGAATATTTTCACAAGGATAATTTTAGTATTATTTGGGGGGAGAAAAAAAATTTTAAGGATTTTAGAATTTTGAAGTTAGGGTCCAAATACATGAGGGATCCAAAATAATTAATGGGGTGCTAATAGTAGCATTTTTTTCATTAAACTCAATTCTTTTCTCACCAAATTTCACTACTTTTGGTGAGAAACAAAACACAAGTTTGGTAAGAGTCTATTTCTCACTATTACTTAACCATCAAATAAGTGAAAAGTTTTCGATTCCTATCAAATTTTTTTCCTCACCAAACTCCTCCATCCAAACAGAGTGTTTAAAGTGTATTAAAATGTGTAAAAAAAAAAAAAATTTAATATTTGAAAATATATTAAAATTATAAATATTTTAACATTTTATAATACTTATGAACAACCCTTAAAACTAGGGGTGATCGCGGTTCGGTTTTGAAATGTTTATGGATCGATTTGGACCCGTCTGCATATTTGCGGTTTGGGAAAAATTCAACCCGCAACCACCCGCAGTGTGGGTTGCAGTTTCTGGGGGTAGAATTTGCGGATATGCATGCGGTTTATTAGACTTTTTCCTTTAAACAATAAGCATAGTTCAAAAAAAAAAAAAAAAAAACAATAAGCAACTAAATTCGCCAAAGTTATCAGAGCCACATACAACAATTGTGTATATTTTCAATTTGTTATGAATCTTCAATTTGTTTATATTTTCAACTGTATATATTTTGGTACACATACAGCAACTGTTGTCAAACTTCAATAAAAATATTTGATCAATGGGTACATAACAACAACATTAAATTGCGAAAAAATCAAAAGGTATTCTTCATTTTCTCTGGTTGCAATATTGATTTAACAACAACAAAAAAAAAAGTATTTGTCCAAGTTATTTTTTTTAAAAAAATAAAAATAAAATCTCAGTACGAGCGAGTTGTTGCGGGTGCGAGTAAAACCCACAATCCGCAATCATGTCATATTCCAAATCGCATTCGCCTGCATTGTGTATGCAAAACTGTCCATTCCCATGCGATTCGGTTCGGGTTGAACGGGTTAGACGGTTCGAATAACCCTATGCTCAACCCTACTTAAAACTATCATTCACAAGATTCATAGAAATTAAAAAACAAAAAAAAACAAAAGAAAAATAGAAACCATGAAACTAATTAGTGTAAAATAATTTCAAATTAAAATGATATTTCAAGCTAGCAAAAATTTAGGATTTTGCACTCTAAACTTGTAGAGACCCATACTTTTAAATTAATTATATAACAAAAAATTTTAAATAATTTTCTATTTGACTTTTATCAAATATTGATTCTTTTAAATTTGTTTTTTCTATTCAAATTGTTTATGTTCTTCTTTTTGTCATTGTTTCTTACCACTCTTACTTTTTTATACATCACATTCTAATTTATTTGTCTGCTATTTTGCACCCATTCTTGTTTGCTCATCCTTTGGAAAAGAAAATATTGTTTGTGTCTAACATGACATTCTCAAAAACAAGTTCAAGAAATTTGATAACGCTTGATGAAACATCTTTCTTATGTTAATTTTACTTTCTTCAACTACGCATAAAAATGATCAATTTTAATAATGAAATTTGTCAAGACTAAACTGTGCAATAAAATGACAGATGATGTTTTTAGCAAGTTATTTAATGGGCTTAGTTGCAACTTGTAACGAGCTAAAAATTGTAAATCAAAAAACAAAAATTAAAAGTATCTCTCCTTGGCTTTTCAATAATTAATTTCTTTAAGTTATAAGCAATATCAAACACTCTGGTACAAAAAAATAAAATAAAATAATTATAAAATAATTATAAAAAATAATATAAGCAACTCTATAAACTTGCACCAAACAACCCCAATCACATTTATTGAAAAAAACATTGCGTGAGGTTTTGATTCAAGTATATCATAAATGATTTTTTATATCATAGAAAAATATATCGAGCACAACGTTTTCAGATGTCTAACGTTGGTAGATAGAGATATATATATAGTAATAGTTACTCTTTTTTTGTAAATTAATGCAAACAAAATAATACATTCAACTGTATGATTATATTTTTGTACTCAACTATGTTGACAAAAAAAAATTAGTAAGGCCTTGTTTGGGGTACTCTAAAAAGTCAAAAAGTCAAAAAAGTCACTATCTTATTTAAGTCACATCATCTCTCTACCATATCACTTCAAACTCAACCCAAATCTAACCCATATTTTACAAAAAGTCAAAAAGTGCTCTTATTTAGATCATTCCAAACCACCATTTAATAGTAATATTTTTCATTTCTTATGTTGGCAGAAATCATTATTGTTACATCAAACTTTCACAACTTTTTTCAATTTTGAGTTATATGTATTTCCGCCCCAAGTTAACCAACCGTCACATGTACATGTAGATTTATCATATATATATGAAAATATTTGAGTATTTCCAAATTATTTATTTATTAATTCTGTTTTATTAGATTGACTCTAAAATAATAAATGAAAATATAAAATGTCATATTATCTCAAATATAAAACAAAAAGTTTAAATAGACCCCAAAATCATATTAAATATTTACTTTTTATTCTAATTTGTAAAGTCATATAAAAGATAGAGATTCATATAAAAAAAAATAGGCATGTCGTGTCAACGTGTTCATATGTTAACGTGTTCATGTCTAATATGAACGTCTGAGATTCTTATTTTCCCATTACTTTTCTTCTTCTTTCACTTTCATCCAATTTTTTTTCCTTCTTTTTTCAAAGTTAAACCTGTTTTTTTTTCCCTTACTTTTTTTTTTTCTTTGTTCTTTTACTTTCTCTGAGTGCATAACTTTTCAAGCTAACATCCTCTCATCAGTTTAGTCACCGATCAACGAAATCTAGTTACTAAAACTAGACCAAGTTACAATTGACCAAAATGAGATCTTTAGGTATCATTGTGTTCATATTGGTTCAATATCTTATAAATGTATTTGAAATTCTAGAACTTCAGACCAAATATTTTTATTTAAAAAATAAATAGAAGTTGACTGTTCTATATCCATATGCAATCAATCATCTAACTGAAAGCGACCTCTGGCAAGTTTGTAAAACTTGATACAGAGATTTCTAGATTGTCAAACAGGGACAAAGTCAGACAATGTTCGCGTGAATAGTTGACGATACTCTATCCTCAACCGAACCAGTTGTTAACTATTATGAACCAACTCCTTGACTTATCCAACTACAGATCACAATTACCCGTTTGGCACCGTTTTCATTTTTAGCGACGATTTTATTAGGACTTATTTTCAATAGGACTTGATGATAATTAAGTCCAATTATTATGACCTATTGGTAATTTATCCTTCAACCGGTATTTATTACACGTCTTTATTGTCCTGCTAAGTTTCTATATCCATATTTGCATGTTAATGTGATAGTCATGCTTTCTAGAGGAAGAAAACTGAAGTTTCTGGTAGTTTGTGTTAGTCATACTTTTTCTAGATGAAGACAAAGTAAAAGAAGTCTCTATTAGTTTAGTTGGGCTGTTAGGTTACCTTCTAGTGCACAAATATGACATAAGGGTGACCTACCATTGAGCAATGATGTACTTTGAAGCATTAGGTTGTATTAGCAGAGACATGTTTTATGTAATGAGTCTTGAGCTCTACTCTACATAGAAATTCATTCTCTCTCCTATTATGACTTCTGAAAAGTTCAAGAATTTAGTTTTCGTGTCAAATAGACAGATCTAGGATTATCGAAGGAGTTAAGAATCAAGCAAATATGAACCAAATGGAAAAGAAAAGAACCGGTACATGCTTTCATGTCTTAAAAGAACAACAAAAAAATAAAGCTACGAAATGAAAAAGCAATTCCTTTTTCATAGAAAAGAACTGGTATGTGATTTTCCGTCTTAAAAGAAGAAGAGGAAACAGAAGTACCAATCGAAAGAATCACTTCCA